>JANJPH010000070.1:0-39670 GCA_030407195.1 [Candida] tunisiensis
CATGAGGCATTGTTGGGGCCGGGGCCTGTCGAGAATCTCGTAGCAGCGCCAGAGGTGTGGCGGAAAAGGCGTTCGACGGACGCCTCGGCCCGCCCCGTAGGCCAATAACGGTGGAATCCACCGTTTTTCGTGGGCTGGGGGCGGCCGCCTGGGATGACAGGTGGTTTCCTGGGCGAGCCACAGAACCATGGGCCGGCACGCTCCGAGACCCTCTCTGCTGTGCAGGCTCTCAATCTGCGAGAAACATGAAACGCCTTTGCTGCGCCCGGGCTGGCAGTTGGGGAAATCGATGCAGCAGGCCCAGGTCATGAAAATCAAGCAGCCGAACGTCAGGGGCATGCCGGGTACTGACGGTGTGAGCGAGGACACTGAAAGGGGCAAGCCGAAGGTGCAGTGGTGTCACCACGGCAGTTGGGCTTCCGGCTGTTAGACGTGTTAAGTGCGGGCTGCGCTCTGCGATGTCATAAATGGCCTGGAGCACCATAGCCGGCGCTCGCAGCCTGCAGGCATTCATTTCTTGGTCGTCGCCAAAATCCCACGCTTGCGTTCTGCACGCACTTGGCCTGCCTGGGGGGCGCTCTGCGAGCCGGCTGCCGGCCTTGGCTCACTGCCAGCATCATGCCCTCCGCCCCGGTCAAGGCCATTTCCTGCGGCACGGCGCTCTCCCGGCCAGGCACGCGCGCATGCTAGGGCAGAGCTTTGTCAGCGACGACCTGTCACCGTAACGCGTAGCGCAGTGTCTGCTTGCTTTTTCGCGGCCCAGACGCTGCACCTAAACAGGGTGTGGTGTGATCTCGCCTGGCCGTGCATTCGGGCCAAGGGCGACCGGCCGCCGGGCTCCGGCCGGGCCGGACCGTCCGACTAAGTCGAAGAGCACACGGCCGCTCCGTCGGAGGCGCGCCAGCCCACCGCCGCCGTTGAACTGTTCAATATGCCCATGGAACCGGTTTGGCGTCTCGACAATATGCCCAGGGAACCGGCCGGGCGCTGGACAAGAAAAAATAAAAAGAAATAAAGAGTGCCCACCCTCCGCACAGTCGGGCCTGAGGGGTTTCGCTCAGACCCGCTCCGCTCGCTCCATTCCCCCATTTATCCTGCCCGGGGCCGCATTGCAGAACAGCTACAGTCTGTACAGACTGCCGTCCCGATTCAGGGCTCGGCCTCCTGTGCCATCACGTCAGCGCCCCGGGTAGTGGCGGGCGCCGTTGTCGTACCGGACGGTCCGAGCCAGGCTAGCGCGCCAACAGGCCCCTAGACCTACACCAAGGCGTGGCCGGGGACGCGCTGGCGCGAAGCAGCTGCTCGTTCGGCCGCCGTCCTGGTGGGGCCCGCACGCATCGCCCGTTACAGCCGGCGCACACCGCGTTCGTTGCTTTTTAGAGCTCTGCCGCACCTCCCTGCCCCCCACCCAGGCGCATTTGCTTTTTCTGGCAGCGGTGCAGCCGTCGACTGGCGGCTGTCCAAGTACCGGGCTGTCCCCTCCATAGCGGTCGGGTCGCTGGCAGGGCGCCGGCAGAATTCTATTTAGGTCGCCCATGCGCCGCCCGGAAGACACTATATCGACGCCAACCACGACGCCCGCCACAGCCAAGAAGCCTCCCCCTCCAAGCACAGTTTCCCTCCAGCCTGGGGTGCGCACACTTTTAGGCAGTCGCTGGCTCGCATTGGTCTGCCTCTTAGTACGTTTAGGACCCAAACAGGCCCACCTACCCAAACGGCTGTGTATCAGGTGAGTCTGCGAGATGGAGTCGCGCTAGCGTGGGTTATGGTGTCATCAGAGAGTTCGAGAACAAAAAAGGCCGCCGTCTGCCGGGCTGGCGATGAGGTCAGGGGCCCCTTTCACGCTCGCCCTGTGGCCTTGAGTGAGGTCACTACGCATTCGCTTGCCGAGTGATAGACAGGTCGTCAGGTATGGAACGGGCTGGCCGCTGGCGCTAGTGTTCGCGTGAGTGTGGGAGGACAAGGGTGTTGTGGGAATATGAGGGGGGTGGGTTTGCAGGCATGGCGAGGGACATCGTCACGGCCTCGTGTGATTGCTCTCCCTCTCTCCCCTCCCTCCGCCCCCCCACGCGCCGTTGCCGCCGATGCCTCCGCGCTTCACCACGGTCACTCGAGCCTTAACGCCGCCCGGCCACAGACACGGACCGGTCGGATCCCGGTAGCGTCCCTCGCACCCACGAATACGAGCTGGTGCAACTAGTCTGCGATCACCACGTCATGGTTTGAAGGGCCCCCATTTGATGGTTGCTTAGTCATGGCCAATACATGTTGCCTATCTGGGTAGATAGTCCGATCATGACTATTGTGCCCCGGGTGCGTGTGTTGCTGCCACGAGCGGCCATTCTAACGGGGGTATATATCATCTGCCCGCCTCGCCTCGAGTCATGGCTGATCAAGCACATCGGTCTGTCCGCGGCACTTTCTTTTGCACTATTGAACCATAGTACGCGCCCCCTCTCACCTCCTTCCCACTCACTGCATTGGTTCGCCATATACTTTTGTCAGTCACTCGATGGCCGATGCGGTTATAAGGGGGTCGAGAGAACGCCGCGTCCAGTTTGTCCTCACCGTATGCTAACCCAGCAACAGATACACAGCAACGCTATGGCATCGGTAGCTATTGCAACAAGTCCCCTACTTGCTACAAACCATTTGAGGACGAGCCCTCCGTGCTCTGCCGCCACCACCACAGCCACCATGGCGAAGAACCAAAGCCAGACACAGACTGCTGCCCAGCAGCTCAGTGCAAAGGACCAGGAGCGGTTAGCCGCCCTCCTGAATAAGGACCACTCTGCAACCTTTTACTACACTGTCCGCCCTTCTGAGACCTACTGCCGGCCAGACTGCACCAGCCGCAACATCAAGAGTAAGACCTCTGTGAGCTTCTACGATACCCCACAGCAGGCAGAAGATGCAGGCCTCAAGCCGTGCTCGGTCTGCAAGCCCGACGTCAACGTCGACCTGGATCCCTCTATCATCAGCCACACTGTCGACACCGTCAACGCCACACTGGGCCTCAAGACGGGCCTCTCAGCAGCAACCTCAACTGCTAACATGGCACACACCAGTGTCGGCATCCCCGACGCCGCCCTGATGGCTGCTGGATACGTCCCGGCTTCCCAAGCACCACACATGCCTGCCAGCATGACATCGCTCGTCCCTCAGCCACAACCGTGCGGTTTTGGCATGAACTCAAATGACCACATGGGCACCAGTCACAGACGGGCTCCGTCGTACGACGCACAGCTGGCCAGTGGCTGGGCCCCGCGTCGGGCATCTATCGCTAACGGTCACATCCGTCCCGCTGTTGTCGCACTCACCTCTGCCGTCAACGCCACACGGAAGCCGCAACCTGAGAGAAGCCGCAATGACTCCGACCATGCACGCATGGTGGAGGAAGCCTGTCGTCACATTGCTGCCGCTGCAGCTCAGGCCGCTGTCAAAGCTTCGCTTAACACGTCAGACCAGCCTGTCCCGGCTAGCCGGAAGGCTGGCCGGTCTGCCTCCGATGTCGCTGGTATCCACAAGACTCAACAGATTCAGCGTGCTAGGCGGCGAGGCGGTATTCTCGGATTCAAGGAGCTTGCTCAGAAGGCTGGTCTGTCTCCATGGCATTTCCACCGGGTGTTCCGCACCGTGACTGGTATCACACCGAAGGCCTATGGTGACGCATGCTGGGACGCAGTCACCACAAGCTCGATCATCACTCCTGTCATCACAGCAACAGCCTCGGCAACCCGCGCAAAGTCTCTATCCAGGAAAGACAGCTCTGCCGATCGCGGAGCGGCTCGTGGCACCGCTGCTGCTAACGACGTCAATCTGGCAGGCTCTACCCCCCAACACCTACAGAGCAAGACTCAACCCTCTCAGGAAAGCAGTCCCGCTGGGTTCGGGACTTCGCATGTGACGTTCAGTGCTCCCACTACTCCTGTCATGGCCAACGATGCCGAGGTGCCTCTTTTCGAGAATTTCCTCAGCTCTACAGACCTCGACAATGACCCAGGAATGTTCGTCGACTTCTATCCGTGGACGAACGGTTTTCTTGGGTCGAGTGGTGGCGCACAGGCTGCAGGCAGTCAGAGCGCTGACGTTTTCAAGGGCATGAGCGCACCCAATGCGCCCACAACTACGTTGGAGGACGTTTGTGCTCGAGCTGCCACAAGCGGCTCTAGCGACCCGCTGGCTATGGATAGTACTGCGTCGTGGCTGTCTGGTATGGACTCGGTGAGCCCTTTGCAACAGGCTACCACGCAGGCTCCGTCACTAGCGACGACAAGCAGCATGACGGTTGATGATATGATGGTGACAACTGCAGAGTTGCTCGGTTGTGTTGAGGCGCCGCAGATGACCACTATGGGCCTTGGGGATTTCGCGACACAAGCAACATCGAGTGAGTGGTCGGCACCGCTAATGCCACAACCTGTCAGCCAACATGCGCCACAAGAGTCACCGAGCGATGTAGCAGGAGTTTCTTACAGCTCGGCACCTACGGTTTCGTCGGGATCTGAACTGGATGATGCTGCAACACCAACGTTGCCGTTTCGGCCTCTGCTCCACGGCCTCAACGAGGGAGTGGCCACTCCAGCGGAGCATTACAAGGATTTAACACCAGATCTCTACGGGTCCGCGGCAATGGGTCTCATGCCAACCGACTAGGTGAGTTTCCATACTCGTGGAGATCAGGTGACAGATATTAACACAGGAAGGTGAGCTGAAGGTGAAGAAAAGAATAAGATGGGAAAAAGCGTTCCCATTGCTAGAGTTGGTCTGAGTGACCTCTTTTCAGGGCTTTCAATAGCTCTTTTATCTGGGATCTCGTTAGGCTACCCATCGGTGGCTGCGTAATTCGCAGTACCTGTTGTCTGGTGACAGTCAGGAGGTGCCTGCTTAGTATGAAGATCGACTCATTAATGTTCGAACACGCCAGGTTAATGCATGATTTATATTGAACATTCTTGTTTGCCTCCCCTGCTCAATGCCACTGCCGTATACGAGATGTCGGACTGAGGCGGGTTCGGAGCTGTCATTAGTAACCAATGGGCAGACGCAGGGACCTCGAGTTCTTCAGCGTTGCTGAACCATTGCACAGTCATGTAGCCATTGGCCATGGCACACTGCGTCTCGTCCCTGACAGACAGCCTACTGGTGGATAGCGCGCTTCGCCTACGGGCATCACGCATAGGCAGCGTCGGGTTTGCTTCATCGCCTCACCCGTAGGCTTTCGGACCAGCACTACTAGTCATCGTGCGCACACGCGACGGCAATTGGCCTGCCACTTTGACCTACAGACAGATGATCTTTTCGGCCCCACGTAGCAGGATGTGAAGTGACTTCATTATCATTATCGTTAAAACGTCCAGACGTGGACCATCTCGTCCCAGCCAACGGTGGAAACCCATGGGCGGTCACCCCACAGACTCCAATCACAGCCTACAACGAACTCTGTGTGCTGATTGAACTGATGGATCTGGCCTCTATTGTGATTGATGCGCGACACATACTTGGCTCTCTCATCTGAGGAGTCGCGCCACACACGCGCAGTCATGTCATAAGAGCAGCTCAGCAGGATGTCGCCGGCGTGGGGCGACCAGGCGACATTGCGCACTGCGTATCCATGGCCGAGCATCTCGTTTTGGGGCGCTGGTCCGGGTTGTCCAGGAAAGTCTGTTTGCTGTGTAGGCACTACCCGCATGTCCCATACTTTGAGGGCCGTGTCCACACCGCCGGACGCAAGGATGGTCGATCTATACTTGTTCCAGTCGATTGAGAGTACCTCTGTGCCATTGTGTGCAAGAAACGCCTGCTGGAGCGCGTTCGGCGCCCGCGTATCCCAAACGCGCACCTTCGAGTCGGAATGAGCAGACGCCAGGACAGTGGGATTGTGAGGCGAGAACTTTGCGGAGTAGATGCAATCAGCAGGAAGGCCAGTCTGCGGATTTGGATGTGCTGGGCGGCCCCCCGAGGGAGCCGCCTGCTTAGTCATGGGCACGGATGGCGTTGGGTGGTTGGTGATGGCGCCAGCGTCAAGGGTGAGAAGCGAGTGTTGTCGTGTTGGTGACCAGATCTTGATTGTGCCATCCCACGACGAGGTGCAGAAAGTGTTTTTGTCCACGAGGTTCCACTTCACGCTAAACACTTCGCGGGCATGCTCATGAAAGACCTGCAACGGGTAGTTTGCTCGGGTAATGTCAAAGATCTTGACCGACCCGTCGCCGTTCGCGGTTGCAATGTGGTTTTCGTGTGTTTCGCTCCATGCCAGATCAAACAGGCCGTCCTGAGTGTCGAAGTGTGCCTCCTCGACGATGCCGTTCGCGGTGAGACCCAGAGCATAGAGCCGACCGTTCCCGACGAGACCGAAGTTGGCGGCGGTGGCGCAGGCGATTTTGCTGTCATAGAATGGCGAGTAAGCCACTGCGTAGCCGTTGAAGCCTGTGGTGCGGTACGACAGCATTGTCGGGGTGTCTCCTCTGGGTACACTAGAGTGGGCCTCGGCTCCCTCGCGGTGATTGGGAGGAGACGGTCACGTGAGCGCAGGAATCACGTGGCGCGCTCACGGGGTGGCTCCGGGTCGCTCCTCGTGGACGGCAATTTCGGCGATGTCGTGGCCGCGGATGGTTACTACCCCTATGTTCCGCGAGTGCTTGGGTTTCTCGCGGGTCTCAGTCGTGTCTGTGAGGATGACGTTGCAGTCCTGTGTCAGCAGCGCCACCGGGTGTGTGGCGGGCGCCAGGGGTACTCACCCTGTCTGTGCACACCAGCTCGCCGTAGAAGATGCGGCCGTCGTTGATGCGGACCCGGAGCGGCCGCGATATGAAGCTGCGCAGCTCGTCGCTCATCGTCGTGGTGCCTCCCTTGGCCAGTTTCCGCCAGGGTTAGGCGAGCCCAGGAGGAGGGAATTTACCCGATTGAGCCGGGCGGTCCTAACCCTACGCAATCTTGCCGAATCTTGCCCCGATGGGGCGATCCCCTAGCCCACAGTAGCAAATGGGTAACGCCACCTTCCCAGAGAGGAAGCGCGCCCCAGCCCTGACGGCTGCATCGCATTCCTTCTACCCCACACCGGATAAACTTTGACGATTGGCCAGCGCGAGCGGGGTGGCCGGACGTGGGGGTGTCGGTGCGAAAACGCCCTCAAAGCGCCCGGCCTGGCCCGGCCGCAGCGCGGGAAGGGGGCTGAGAGTGACGTAGTGCCGTGAGCCTCGCCCGATCTTTGCCGCTACTCAACAAGTGCGTGGGACTAACACGGGTGTGCCAAAGGGAGCTGCAGCAGCACCAGCCATCCGCATGGAGGGGTGACGGGGCGGGCGCACCGAGGCCCGAACAGGGCGACGTAGAAAGACGAAAAATGCAGCCAAGTTGCGACGGCCGTTTGGTCAATTGCTGTTACTAAATGCCGAATGATCCGTGCCAGTGCGTAGGTTGACCCCATTTCCTGCATGCAACCATCTGTAGAGCGGTGAGACAGCAGTTCGGGCAATATAAGGATTGATCCCCTCCCCTCACCCCGCCAGTTCAGTCAGTGTTGCCACAGCCAAATGCCGCGAGACGTCAAGAACCACCTCCTCTTCGAGGTGTCGACCGAGGTCGCCAACCGCGTCGGCGGCATCTACTCGGTCATAAAGAGCAAGGCTCCCGTGACCACGGCTGAGTACCGCGACAGGTACACCCTCCTCGGCCCCCTCAACCCCAAGTCGGCTGCCATCGAGGTGGAGGAGCTGGAGCCGACAGATGAGCACCTTGTCGGCACTCTCAATTCCATGAAAGAGCGCGGCATCCGCTACCTCTACGGCCGCTGGCTCATCGAGGGCGCGCCGCGCGTGCTCTTGTTTGAGACCGGCAGCGCATACCACTTCCTCGGAGAGTGGAAGAAGGATCTGTGGGAGGCAGCCAGCATCCCGTCTCCCGACGCTGACACCGAGACCAACGAAGCCATCGTGTTTGGTTACATCATTGCATGGTTCCTAGGCGAGTTTGTGTCGCGTGACAAGGACAGAGCAGTAGTGGCACACTTCCACGAATGGCTCGCCGGCATCGCCCTCCCGCTGTGCCGCAAACGGCGGATCGAAGTCACCACCATCTTCACCACCCATGCCACGCTCCTGGGCCGCTACCTGTGCGCTGGCTCCGTGGACTTCTACAACAACCTCCAATGGTTCGATGTGGACGCTGAGGCTGGCAAGCGCGGCATCTACCACCGCTACTGCGTCGAGCGGGCTGCCACGCACTCGGCTGACGTGTTCACGACTGTCTCGCACATCACAGCTTTTGAGAGCGAGCATCTGCTCAAGCGAAAACCGGATGGTGTGCTGCCGAACGGTCTCAACGTTGTCAAGTTCTCGGCGGTCCACGAGTTCCAGAATCTTCACGCTCTGCGCAAGGAGAAGATCAATGACTTTGTTAGGGGCCACTTCTACGGCCATTACGACTTTGATCTCGACAACACGCTGTACTTCTTCACTGCAGGACGATATGAGTACCGCAACAAGGGTGTTGACATGTTCATTGAGTCCCTGGCGCGACTCAACCACAAGATGAAGTCGAGTGGCTCTAATAAAACTGTCGTGGCCTTCATTATCATGCCCGCAGCCACATCCTCCTACACGGTCGAGACGCTAAAGGGTCAGGCGGTAATCAAGGCGTTGAACGACACCGTCCACGAAATCCAGCAGTCAATTGGCAACCGGCTCTTTGAACACTGTGCCCGCTACAACGAGCACGGCAAGGAAGTGCCTGAGCTGAATGATCTTCTGACAGCGTCTGACAAGGTTCTGCTCAAGCGTCGCGTGTTTGCGCTTAAACGCAACACTCTGCCACCGATTGTGACCCACAATATGGCTGATGATGCCAATGATCCTATCCTGAACCAGATTCGCCGTGTACAGCTGTTCAATCACCCCTCCGACAGAGTCAAGATCGTGTTCCACCCAGAGTTCCTCAACTCGAACAACCCGATCCTCCCTCTCGATTACGACGATTTCGTCCGCGGCTGCCACATGGGTGTGTTTGCGTCTTACTACGAGCCATGGGGATACACACCTGCTGAGTGCACTGTCATGGGTGTGCCATCCATTACGACGAACTTGTCTGGCTTTGGTTGCTACATGGAGGATCTGATTGAGAACAGTAGCGATTACGGTATCTACATCGTCGACCGTCGCATGAAGGGCATTGACGACTCCATTAATCAGCTGACAGACTGCATGTATGACTTCACCACCAAGTCTCGCCGTCAGCGCATCAACCAACGTAATCGCACTGAACGTCTCAGTGATCTGCTGGACTGGAAACGAATGGGTCTCGAGTACGTCAAGGCCCGTCAGCTTGCGCTCCGCAGAGCGTACCCAGATTCTTTCAAGGACGATGAGAACCCCTTCGCGGAGGCTTCTTCGGGCCAGAAGTTGACGCGACCGCTCAGTGCACCTGGTTCTCCCCGTGACCGTGCCATGGTGATGACCCCGGGTGACCTCGGCTCGCTAGGCGAGCTCGCGCAAGGTCTTGAGACCGAAGACTATGTCGGTTTCAAGCTGCCTGAGGAGGAAGACGAAGGAGGCCAGCCGTATCCACACACGCTCCAATCGCACATCACCAAACAGGAATAAAGTATTAATAGAGACGTCAGCTAATGGCAATGTGTAAAGATCGCCACTAGTATATGCGTGCGACGCGCTCCTCGCCCCACCTGTCCTGACGCTCTCGTCTAAGGTGATAGAGGTACCGCTCACGGCGATAGCTCTTGATGAAGTCTGATAGATCAGCGTCCGAGTCGAGAAAGGACTGCACCAGGGCGTCCGACGCCGTGTCGGCCTCGTTTACTGCTGCACCGAGGCGTTGCTGAAGTGCGGGCATGCTGAACTTCTGAAGAGCCTGATACATCTCTTTCTCAATAGCCATCCATTCGGCCTCTTTTGCCTTCGTTTTTGCCAATGCTTCCTGTGCCTGCTGGTGGAGAGGCGGGCACACGGTCCGTAGAGTGTGTTTTACGAGATCAGCCCGCTCAATTGCTGCCTTGATTTCACGGCTTTGTTCGTTGAAGATCTGGCTGCCGTCTTGCGAGGCGTGCACCACCCCACTAAGAGTCTCGCGGTCCAGTGTTCGCAACACTGGCATAGTTCGGCGGGTCACCGATTCCGGGAGCTTGACAGAGGTCTGGCGGGCAGCCACCACTTGTGCCTGGCCGCCCTGCGCTCTTGGCTGTGCTTCCTGCGGCACAGGCGGCAGCGGCGGCGGCGTGTCCATGGTTGTGTAGTGAGTGGGTGGCACGGAGACGGGGTGGGCGGTCACGTGACCGTTGATCGGATTAAAAAGAGAGTTTGCGCCGGGTAACCCTGCGATGAGATTAGGCTGCGCGAGTCACGTGAACAAAAGGCTTAATGCCGGATGCGGACGCGTCGTGGTCAGACGTAAACAAACATGACGGCGGAGTTCAGAGCGGTGTTCCCGCTGAGGCACACGGACGCTCGCCAATGGAGCATCCATGGCAAGACCCTGGGCAGCTGGGCTGCCGGAGTACCAACAAAATGCTGGCCTGCCGACCTCCAAACACGTGGCGCTGCCAACGGCGCCTTGGACGACTCGCGTGCCGCAGAGGGCGTCGTGACGGCTCTGATTCACAGCTCTGACGAGGCCGGAGCTGAGAATGACCGCACTGAATGCTTTAGCGGCTACGCTCCTCCTGAAGTACGCGTCGCTTGTGTCCCAGCAGTCCTTGCACTGGAGCAGAACAGCGTGAATCCACGTTTGGCAGGCGCTCTGGCTGACCTCACAAGCACATACCCTTGCACCAGTGTGGCTCTGGCCCCGCGACGCGCACTCAATGAGCCGTGGTCGCAGTATAGCCCGAACGTCGTTTCCCCCAAGGTCGCAGCGAGTCACGCCCGCATCACCGCGACTGGAATGCACGCTGGCAGCACACCCGTGCGGAACCCAAGTCTGTTTGGAGCCTCTGCCAGGCGCGACGTGACGCCACAAGACGCGGACGAGCTGCCCTATCGCGTCGCCCTGGCTGGACCTCGTGATGAAGTCCGATTTGCGGAGATCCAGCTGCGCGTGCTGATGGAGGATCTCGCGGGCATGTCAATAGACGCTCTGGAAATCCCTCTCAGCCGTATCCCGCTTCTGGCCGGTTGCAATCAGGGCAACTTTGACAACATTTGCCTACAGACGGCATGCTCACTCCTCTTCCCTGATCTCCTTGCATGGGATACAGGGGGCCGTGACTATGACCGTATTTTTGTCGTCGGTCCTGACCAGAGCCGGGTCCTCGTCGCAAAGCACTGCCTCCAGACCCTCGATGAAACCACGCCGTCCTACTATAAGGAATGTGCAGTGCCGCTTCCCAAAGTGGTGGCGCTACGTGAACCCCGATACGAGGCACGGCTGCGCAAACTCATGCTGAAGCATGGCGTCTTTGTGCAGTTGCCTTCACTGACGTCCAATACGCCGCGTAATGTGGCCGGCGTACAAGGTGCGTCCGCCACAGTCGTGGACAAGGCGATCCGCGAACTGGTGAAGCTGTGCTCAGAGATCTACGAGGCTACTGTGTCTGGCGCTTCTGCGCTCCCCGATGCCGCGCTACGTGCTGTAGCTGCTAGTTCCGGCGCCACTGTTTACGCTCGCGGCGGTGCTGTCACCGTTACGGGCTGTCGCAGTGATGTAAGACAAGCCGTGCTGCTGCTGTCACAGTCAGCCGAGTGGCCAATGGACTCCCCGCTGCGGTTTCGGTATCGACTCGAGATTTCACGCGACCAACGAGAGTTTCTAGCGGGAAAGAAAAATGGCAAAGTTCTTCGCGTGATGAGCCGCACTCAGAGCCAAGTGGCGTTCCGACCTCTTACGGATCAAACCTTTTCTGTGGAAGTGACGTCCGACAACTATCGTGCTCTTAGCGCAGGACTTCAGTACCTGGAAGACGAGCTGCCGGTCGAGACGGCATTCTACATACCGGAGACCTATCACAAGCAGATCATTGGTACTGGTGGGCAAATGATCCAGCAACTCATGCGCAAGTACAATGTCTTCATCCAGTTTACCAACTCGTTTGACAATACCCCTAATGCGTTTTCCCACACGGTGTGGGATAACGTGTTGATTAGGTGTCCTGCTAAGAACTCCAACGCGATTTCTCATGCGAAAGAAGAGCTCATGGCAGTGGTTACCGCACATGCCGGCGAACATTCGTTTTGTCAAATTCGCGTGCCACGGGCGCATCAGCGTATACTTCTCTCAGAGCGACCTACCTTCCTGGCCGAAGTCGAAATGAAAACGAACACGTGCCTGCTCTTTCCAACTGTCGAGCAACCGGATCATAGCTCGGAGCTCATAGAGATACGGGGATTGAGGGATGGTCCGGAGAGTGCTGCTAACATGCTGCGTGAAATGCTGCCAGCTGACTATGAATTTCGAGTGGCATCATCACCAGCCTTCGCGCAGACCGTGACGGAACACAACAGCGAGTTTTTCCGACGCATTGTCGCACCATTCAGAATTGCATTGAAGATCGAAGTCCAAGTATACGATCGTGCTCCCGGCGGCGAACCTTCTGACGATGAGGAGACACCATCCCACCGGATTGTACTATCGTATTCGCGCGAGCGTGCCGTGTTTCTCGATGAGGCAATTCAGGCGGTTACAATATTCTTGCGCGAGAAGGGCTTTGATATCATTGACCGCAGCGAGCGACGCTGCGATCCTATCGTACGTCCGCCGCTTGAAGGTGGCGCAGTTCAACAAGCCCAAGAGGCTGAAAAAACTCTCATGGCAGCCACTCGTTATCAACAGGCGATGGCTGACGCCATGGGAACGGTGCAACATTCAATGCAGTCAAGCCCCAACATGATGTACGCCTTTCCACCGAAGAGCCTTCGCCATGCCGCGGAGGCAACTCCGTGGCGTCCGAAATCTGCGGTGGACGAGGTTTTCAGCTCCGCAATGCGACCTCCTGAGGAAGGTTTCAGCTTGGCGATGCGGCCACCAATCTCTGCTCGCCGCTATACCCCTTACGGCATGCCACGAGACCCATACCCCTTACAGACACCAAGCCGACCGCCCGTGACCCGTCAGCGGCGAGCGACTAGGCAAGTGTAGACACACTCATCATAAAGTACGCAAATTAGCATGGAAGAGCCGTGCTGATGAAAATGCCCGGACAATAATATCCCAGCTCATACGAACAAAATGCATTACATCTATACGGGCTTCAACAGGCAGAAACGCTCCCAGGGAGGAGGTAGGAGAGGTGGTTAGACAGGATGCCAATTTGCTCAATAGCATTGTCGCCAGCGTTGCAGTTCCTGTTGGCGTGGCCCTGGCAGAAGTATACCTTGTTGACGGGGGGAGCAACCCAGTCGCCATAGTCAATATACACCTCGCCGTCGGTGTGCTCGAAGCCCCACGCAGGAGGGGGAACACGGGGTACAATGTCACCTCTGTGTGTGATGCGGTACATCTTACGGCCGGGCTGACCGAAGCCAAGAGTGTTGGGGTCTTCCGAGCCAAAGAAGATACGGTCAGCCCAGTTGGCAAACTCGTGATTGCCAACCAAGGGTTGACCAAGAGTGATTACCAGGGGATCATAGCCAGCAGCCTTTAGATCAACGCCAAAAAGAAGAGCTCCAGCGCCGCCGAGGGAGTGACCACCAACGATAAGCTTGTAAGTCTGGCCGTACGTTCCGAGACACCGGTTCAGTTCCGCCTTGACCTCGTCGTAAGCCTGATTATAGGCTTCTAGAAAACCACGATGGACCTTGCAATTATCGCAAGTCTGCGACTCAGAGATGTTCCTGGCATTGGAGAGCGGCACAAAAGGTGCTTGGAAAAAGTTGACATCAGTGAGGGCATCAGTGAGGGAATTTGTGCCTCGAATCATGAGGAGAATCTCCTTGCGAGTGTGGTCGAGAGCGAGGTAGCCAGACACGGACATTTCCAAACCCTCTGCCGTCCACGACTGCTGGAGCTCAACTGTGGGATACCTAGAGCATAACGCCCTGCACTGGTAGGGCTTCTGGATGCCTGCGTTGCCGACGCAGTAGGAGTTGCGCACCAAGCCAGTGTAGTATGTGAAGAAATCATATGCCTCCTTGGTGATGGGCACCCTAGAGTCATCGCGTTTGGCCATGGGGACACCCAAGCAGAAAGACACGAGAAGAGTCAGTGTGCCAACAAATGTGGAGAGTCTCATGGCAGTTCAGTCAAGAGAGGATAGGAGCTAGTTGCTGATGCCATGATTGCACTGGAGGATGCCAGATTTTATAGGCGAGAGGCCCTCTTACTCGTCTCGCTTGTCGTCTCATCGATGAGGGAGGCGGGGCGGTATCGATTACTCACATCCCTGCATCGAGGGGCACAAAGACACCGTCATTCATACGGCACCGACGAGGCGGGGTGGCTTTCGGTCAAGGTCATCTCTTCACACTGATTGGCGCAGATCTGCGGTCATACGCTGCCTGCACTGCACAGTTCAGGACACACATTCCTGCGTCCCACGAGATGGAAGCCACGCATGGACGAGACTCGGCAGCCATGCATCCCGCAGGGGAGTCAACAACGGTGATGCGCCGGGACGGTGCGCCTAGAGTGCTCTAGCGGCGGTGATCGCTGTCGAAAAACTTTCGTCCATGGTAACGGCTCATTAGTCTTTCCCCATGGTCGCCACATGTTCGGGAACCAAACGGAAGAATCCTACCCCTCTTCGCGCGTTATGATCACGAGATCTTGAAACCGAAAATGCTGCACTGTAAAAAATTGTCGTCATGAAGTTCGGCATCCATGGCTAAGCTGGGCCGAGCCCGATGCCGTCGGCCCCTGCGCTCGAGCCATTGCAAATTCCCACCCCTGGTCATCCTGCTCAAGTATTTCGTGAATGTGTGAGACACGAGGATCAACAAAGCACCGAAGCCTGTTGCATCCGCCTTCAAACGGGCCCTCGCATACAACACGACGAAAAACGAGGCGAGAAAAAACGAGGACTACAAGAATAGTACAACAGAAGTGCTTTCGGGATCAGCTCGTCTAGCCTCGGTTCAGCGTAACACCGATCCAAATCTGGCAACGCAAGTATGGGCCGTTTCGACGCAGGCTGTTTAAGCTACCCCGCCGAGATCTCGCGTTAACGGAACTAGAGCCCACACAGCGCAGGCCAGAGATGTCCGGGCAACTGACCGGTGAAGAAAATATCTCATTGGCATTTTAAGGGTTGTTGGTTACACCGCACATTGCCATAAGCTTGAAGTAGCTTATGTGGTTGCCGAGGAACTGCAGAGTCTCCAAGGGCCCGTCGTCCCAAACCCCAGCAGGGTTTGCACGCCCGTTAACGTACCACACGTTCTTCTGAGGCACAGGGAAGACGTAGGCGGGATAGTCGATGTAAACCTCGCCGCTGATCTGCGAGTATCCGGCCCAGAACGGCACGCGAGGAACAATGTCGCCGCGGTGGGTAATCCGCCACATCCGGCGGTGCTCCTGGTCGAAGCTAAGGGTGTCTGGCTCTGTTGTACCCCAGAAGAGCTTGTCCACCCATTCTGCGAACTCGGTGTTACCGACGATTGGTGCAGCCATGGGGATGACATAAGGATCATAGCCGTTCAACTTGAAGTTGACGCCAAAGAGAATAGCCGAGGCACCACCAAGTGAGTGGCCGCCCACAACAAGCTTGTAGTCGGGGAACTCGGTGAGAACGGCATCGAGCTCGTCCTTCACGATAGCAAATGCTTCGTTGTAGGCCTTGAGGAACCCTTCGTGAACGAGACAGTTGTCGCAAGCAGGCTGATCTGCAGATCTAGTGATGTTCGAGGCGTTCCACACGGGCTGAACTGTCACCTGCAGAGCATTGATGTCCGTGAGAGCGTCAGTAATGGAATAGCTACCCCGCAGGATGACGAGAGTCTCCTTTTTGTCGTGATCAAGGGCAATGTACCCGGAGACACTGCTGGAGCAGCCCTCCGCCGTCCACTCTTTGCGGAGGTCCAAATGCGAGTACTTCGAGCACCCAGCCTGACACTTGAGAGGGTTGCCGCTGAGCCCTGAGGACCCCACGCAGTACGAAATATCGATAATGTTCGTGTAGTTGAGAAAGTAGTCCATTGCGAATTCCTCAACGACCTTCACAGTTGGATCTGTGGGATTCAACCAGTTGAAGAGAGAGCCAAATTGAGGTAGGGGCACGGCGGCCGCCAGCAATGGCAGCGCCGAAGAGAAAGCGAGAGGGGCCAGGAACTTCATGATGGACGAACGGGCGGCGATGGCGACAAGCCAAGGCCGTGAGCGGCCTTTTATCAGCCACTGACGCCCACGGCTATGAAGTTCTTACGACGATATCGCCCATTGTATTGTAGACCACGAAGCCTTGGCATTCTTGCAGAGCCGTCAGGATATCACCGTCGATCGCGCTCATCCCGGCATAGAACCGACCGGTTGGTGTCTAATTGGCGGACAGACGTTGACAGGAGCGTGATTGACATAAGCTAGCGCATGTAAAGTATGGGTTGACTCGCTCGGTGAGTCGCCAACGCAGTGTCTCACACGCGCTGCCGACGTTGGGCTAGGTCAAAATAAGGGAAAGATCATGTACTGGAGCCGCGCTATCAGCGCTAGAGCCCACGTTGTAGTGAGTCAAGCCGTGCGACATTGCCATTTTCGTGCCCACGGTGCTGGAAAACTTTCAACTCCCGAGGATCTGGCTCCAACCTTGGCATTTTGCAGGCGCAACTCAGACAAGCCGCGTGCAACGAAACTCAGCTGGCTGTTTTAACTTTCAGTCACTCCCATGACCACATATGATAAATGAGACCCCAGACGATGTATTCTATGTCGATAAGTGGCAACAACGGAACTTTTTTTTCTAGCAGAGACACAACAAAAACAAAACACCTCGAGGCGGCGCTAGTTGGCAACGCCCGGATCACAAATCCATCTATTTAGCGAGCCATGTAGTCCGAAGCTCGGCCCTTTCGGCTCAAACTTGACGGCCCTTAACCGCGTTGTGCTTAATTACGTAAGGCCATATGACTTGCATTATGTAATCCCCAGGCCGGCTTCGTCGAGCGCGACTTAGAAATTTCAAGCACACAAGTCGGGCCGCGCTGGCCGCCACAGAGGAACATGACTGAGCGACGCGTTTGGATGCGGCTCGACGGACGGGGGTCGACGGACGCGGGGCCAGCAGGGACCGTGGTGGGAGACGGAGACGCGACTGGTACCGCTGACCATTCTTCGGTCGGCCGCGATGAGGCCACCGATGAAGCCGCGGATCAGATAGGAGAGCTTCCGGATATCACGCCTCGGATGCGGGAAAAGATGAGTCTGGATCACAGGGCAAAGGTTAAGGCTGAAACCAATCGGCTACGGTTCACTTGGACAGCGCTCTGTGTGTTCCTGTTTTGGATGTTACTATTGCAAGCCTTGGCCATTGCCCTCTTCAGTTCGGGTTTTTTGCTCACCCGTAATGTTCTTGATCACCACTCGGAATGTGACGTGCTTCCGTTCAATGCGTCGGACGTGCCGCCAGCAGACTTTGCAGTTGCCAATCCCTCGGACGGGTGCTGGAGTGATCGCTCATTCGACCGAGCGGTGCTTTTGGTGATTGATGCCCTGCGCTTCGACTTTGCTGTTCCAGGTCCGGAGGATTTGTCGCAGAAACGACTCTATCACGACGCACTGCCCTTTCTCCACAAGCACAGGACAGAGAACCCGCAGAACTCAGTTCTGCTCAAGTTCATCGCTGATCCGCCGACGACGACGTTGCAGCGTCTGAAGGGTCTGAGCACAGGCAGTCTCCCGACATTTGTAGATGCTGGAAGCAATTTCGCTGGCTCCGCGATTGACGAGGACAACTGGTTGGCTCAATTAGTCCGCAGCCGCAATCTGGACATTGCTTTCATGGGTGATGATACCTGGATGGCATTGTTCGCTGCCCTATTCCAGGCGAACGCTACCCATCCCTACGAGTCCTTGAATGTCTGGGACCTCCACACAGTTGACAATGGTGTGATTGAGCATCTCATGCCTCTTCTTGATCGCGATGACTGGGACGTTGCGATAGGCCACACGCTGGGGGTAGACCATGCCGGTCACAGGTATGGTCCAGACCATCCGCAAATGGCGGCGAAGTTGCGCCAAATGGATAATTTCGTGCAAGACGTTGTGGCCAAAATTGACGATCGGACCCTCCTACTGGTCATGGGCGACCATGGTATGGATCCGAAGGGAGACCATGGGGGCGAGTCGTTGCCAGAGCTCGAATCAACACTTTGGATGTATTCGAAGAAGGAATTCTTCACGCCGCTTCCTTTAGAGCATTATGATATTGCGGACGGGGGCAAGCTTCATCGTGAAGTCGCACAGATTGACCTCGTTCCCACACTCAGCCTATTGCTTGGCGCTCCAATTCCATACAACAGCTTGGGGTTTCCAATTGCTGAGGCTTTTCGCCAGAATGAGCACCGTCACGCCCAGGCTGCTTTCCTTACTGCTGCGCAAATTCATCGGTACCGGGAAAGCTATGAGGGTCTCCGCGGTGATCAAGATTTGGCCGACCTGTGGCAAGACCTGTGCGCGGCGTGGAAGAAAAAGGACTACACTGTGGTTACTGATCTGGCTCGTGCGTACCAGCATAGAACCCTCAAACAATGCCGAGAGATGTGGGCAACCTTCGATCTCCCTCTGATTTACCTGGGCATTCTTTTCTTGTTCCACAGTCTGATTATTATCACCTACTTCGCCTGTGCGCAAGGTGGAGCCGAAGAGCTGGACAAGTTTCATGGTGCCCTGGTGGCTGACCTCACGGCATGGGGCTCAGGGGGAGCAATGGTGGGGCTTCTCATCAGTCGCATCCCATTTGTCGCTGATATGCTGGGAGAGAAACCCATTTACGTCGTCGGTGTCACAACCGCTACAGGCATTGTAGCCGGGTTCTGGGTCGCCGTCTGGCGAAGTAAGATGTATGCCACGACTCTGAGCAGTTTCGGCTGGGAGCTTTTCAACAAAGAAGCTGACGGCAAGGAACACAGTTCGATCAGTGCTGCTCTCGCCCGCCTGCCAGCGGCCATCGCTGGCAATAATAGGCTTTGGACTGCTCTCGGCGTTGTGCTGTCGCTTTTGCATTCAGTGATGCTGAGCTCAAATTCATTTGTTATATGGGAGGACAAAGTGCTGGCGTTTCACGTCATCACAGTGGGCTTTATTCTCCTTGCGTCGTCCTTGGGCCTGGAGAACAAAACTGATCGTCTCCTTGCTTCTTACCATTCAGTGGTATTCCTTGTGCTCGCGAAACTGGCCTCGCAGTCACGCCTATGTCGTGAGGAACAAGGTATCGATTGCGTGAGCACTTTCTATGCAACAAACACGTCGGTGAGTTCCCCATGGGCACTCATCGGGTTGGCAATTGTTGTTCTGGCCCTGCCTGCGATCATCAGAAGCTTCTACCAGACATCCGCGTCCTACGTTGGCGCGGCACCCCTCTGGATCGGTACGGGTATGCGCTTCCTCCTTGGTGTCGGAGCTGTCTATTGGTCGCTGGACATCGTCGAAACTAGCCACTGGCAGGTGCCCTATCTTTCTGATTTTGAGGTTCTCAAACAAAGCAAGTTGGTCCTGGCCCGGATAGTCCTGGGAGCTGCCCTCGTTGCTGCCAACTACGGTTGGTGGCGCGGCCCGCTGTGCGTGCAAGTGGACATGGTGAAGGGAAGTGGCACAACAGCGGGAGGTGGCAAGAAGCAGGCAAAGATTCTTGGATACTACAACGTTTACGGCACGATGCTGTTCCTGATGGTCATCAACTGGTTCTGTGCCATTTTCCTGACCTCCAAGCCGTTGGGTGGCGTGTCGCTATCGATTTTCTTGTACCAAGTGCTGACTTTGCTGGAGATATTCGACCTCAACCAACTGCACACCACTGGTTTCGGGGCGATTCTTCTAGGCATCCTTGCGCAGTCACACTTTTTCTCGACAGGCCATCAAGCCACGATCCCAAGTATTCAATGGGAAGTCGGATTCATTCCATCGCCGCAGATCATGCCCCTTATCACACCCGCTGTAATTGTACTCAACACATTTGGTAGCAACATCATCGCTACGCTGAGCGCCCCGCTTATCGCAGTTTGGAAACTGCCACCAACATCGAACCCATCAGCGCTGTTAGGAACTGTGGCGCGAACCTTGGCTACCTTGATGGCGTATCAAACCCTTGTTGCGCTGTGTACTGTGATGTGGGCAACACAGCTGCGCCGGCACCTCATGGTGTGGAAGATATTCGCGCCACGATACATGCTTGCAGGACTGGGCGTCCTGGTGACCGATGCGTTCGCCCTCCTCGCGGTCCTGTTCGCAGGGCGCACGATTTCGCATATCAACGCAGTGTTCAACACCTGAAAGAAATATAATAACGGACGCACATCAAAGTACCTAATAATACGTGGTATACACATTAGTTATGAGAGGGCAGGTCCAGAAGGCTCCCCAAGTCTGCATCATCCATGGTCGCGTCCTGGCCCTGGCTCAGATCAAAGTTGAAGTCTCCTGCTGGCGTCAGACCGTCGCCTTCGCCGCCAAGTTTGAGAGGGTCATTAGCGTTGTCTTGTGATTGCTGCAGAGCGTCTTGGCTCTTCTTCTCCCCGTCTGACCCCCGTGACCCTCCTCCAGCGCCAAGACTTGTCTTCACCGGCCGAACCCTCGGCGTTGGAATGACGTCGAGACCGAACTTATCCTTGAGCTCTTGGTATATGCTCTCTTCCGGTTTGGGGTCGCTCGGTGCTCGAGGCTGCCCAAACGACTCGCGCAGCTCATTTATCTTTTTGCGATAGAACTCATTCCGTTCCACGAGATCTTTGTCCTTGAGTTGCCAGCCGGTAGCTTTCTCCTTCTCGAGATCCGCTATTTCGGCCTTGACCTTCTCTATTTGCGCTTCCAAGTCCGTGCCTTTCTGGCCGAGTGTGATGATAGGCGGTGGGTCCAGTTTCGAGGTCTCCAACGCTGTTCCCACAAGGAGCTCCATCCATTCATGGTGCCTTATGTACCGGATGGTGGCGACGTCGCGTAGCGAAACCGTATCTATCTCATCCCCTAGGCCCCCAGCCTCGTCAATATCCTCGCCGAACTTAGCAAGTGCCGGCTGTGCCACCGCTAGAGGCACGGTGGGCGGTGGCGGGCCCATCTGCTGCTGTTGTTGCATCCTCGTCGCGTTGTAGGTGTTGGCCATGGCTGTTAATGCAAACGCCGTGATACTTTGCTGGTCATGAGCCTCCCGGTCACGTGGCTATAAACATAGGTCGTGAGCCCATTTTGTCATTGTCATAAAGGAACTATGGCAATATGTTGTGAGCCCAAGTCATCACGTGACCCCGGTGCTACCAGTGGCGAACCATGATCATGTTTTCCTCGAGGGCTGTTGTAACTTTACGAAGCTCGTGACGCGTTACGTTCTCGGCTGCTAAAGCTCGCTCCATAGCGCAGCGGCCATTGAAGAACTTGAGCATTCGATTGAACAGCACCACAACATCTTGTGGCTTACCCTCGACGATTTTCGCAAGCCATTTACGTTCCAGGGCCGTTGCTCTATCTGGCTCCAGGATTATTGATTCTTCGAAGCTGTCATCGTCTTCGTTGCTTGTCTTGTTAGTGCTCGCACTCGAAGTGCGAGCACGGACATCTGTCTCCACAACTGCTTGTGGCCCACTCTTGGATGTGTTGTCGGTGGACGGGTCCGCATTCACTACCCGTTGCTCTCGCTGTCTCTTGGCGCCCTCTGCCATCTCCCGTTCGATCGCCATCTCTTGCGCCACTTGGATCTTTATTCTTTTTGTCACCTTCAACCACAGAAATGTCCGCAACTGGCACACAAAGCCGTGGCGCATAAGCCATGCCAGTGCGTCCAGATAAACCTCTCGATGGTCTCTCGAAGGAATCATGCGGCTGAACTGGCGGGGCTTCCCAGTCGACAGCATGCTGAGCAAACGAGCCAACCCTGGCAATGATGGGAACTCGCGTCGAAACTTGGGTATGCACCTGTAGAGCTGTTTTATAGGGGCAATAGGCGAGACGATGAATGTGTTACGATGGTGTAGCGGAGGTATTGCTCGTGCTTTGCGCCAGTAAATGAGATGGCGTGAGAAATCTAGCAGCTGCCCGACATCGATGCCTGATCTTGTGGCAACCCTTAAGATGCTCTCTGTTGGCCTGATTTCTCTGATAAAGTTGGCCAAAACATAGTCCTTGTCCACTTGAATGTCCCGCACTATATTGTCTGGCTCATCGAGCAGTAGAAGGGCGAAGTGCACCAGCGATATGTCATCAGCCTCCTCTTCATGCTCACCAAACGAGATAGCGGTGCTCAGGTATGCTCCGTCGGGTATTGGTTCGGTGACTGCCGGCAACGTCAGGTATTGTCTGTGAAGCGGAATTTGGAAAGACCGCAGCTCGTTGTTCAACAAGACATTTGCGACGTCGCTGGCTTTGACTGCTTCGAAAAGCGTATTGATAGAGTCAGCAAGCGACGACTCCGCCGAGATCTCGAGCCACAAGTCAGATATAGCTTTGCCCTCCACCAGACCTTTGTCCCGCAAACTCATGATCGTTTTGACTTCGTCCCAGACGTAATCATTTCGAGCCTGCTCTTGCCGCAGTGCCAGGGCGAATCTCGATATGATGTGACGATACATTTCGTCCACCCGGAGGTTGTATTCGATGGTCGGTGGGTTCATTACAAACACGACATGAAACATTCGCATGGGATTGCTTTTCGTCTCATCCCGTGTCTCTTTGCGTCCTTCCTTCGATTTGACTAACTCCTCGTCGGCCCCTGACTCGTATTCGTCATCGGCATCCTCTTCGTCAAATACAGAACCTTTCTCCGCGTTCTCGCCGTCAGTAGGCACCCCCTTCCGCCGCACAGTATTCAAGGAATCTGTCGCCGTGGCGACGGCACTCTGCGTCTGTGGCGGCTTGTGCCGTCGCCGCTTCCATTCGCCGTCGGGCAGAACATGTATGGGCAGCCCTACGAAAGCAAAGTCGTCCACGGAGAGCTCGAATTTGGTATTGCACATACTCCTTTGCGGGCAAAGAAGCTCGCTCAGAAAGTCAGTATCAAAACCCAGCACTTTGTCCCACGAGGGTCGCTGGGTAGTGGTGGCGCCTGCGCTGCTGACTTCATCCTTGTCCTCGTGGCTTCCGTCGTCCGTGCCATTTACTTGGTCCAAGACGTTGGGTGCGTCGACACCGTAAATCTCCTCGGACTCCGTGAAGTCCCGTTCAGTGAAGTTGGCGTAGAGATCCTTCATCAAGCCTTTGCGCCGCTTCTCGGACTGTTTCCGTGCCTTTTCCTGCGCCTCGATTCGGTCCAGCCACTGCTTTTGGGCAGCGTTCGGGCGGTTTAAGGCGTCATAGCTGCCCTCAGCATGGACCTCGTCGTCGGAGAGGTACTCTGCACCCGAGGCTGACGATCGGCTGGAGTCTGAGGCGTCGTGGTCATGCAATTGCAGAGGAGACGCTTGGTAGTTGTTGGAGTTCGGTACAGCCGGATAGTGGTACACAAACTGCGGCCCGCTATGCGTGCTGATCGTGAACAGAATTGCCTGAAGACACGGGTTGGGCAGTCTGGTTGCCATCGCTCACAAGGTCGATGGTGCGGGTCGTGCGGCTCAAAGTCTGTTGTCACGTGACCATCCCATCTCATGCGAGACGATAGCCGCGCGATAACAATTACTAAGAAATGCACGGCTGAGATGTGGGGTAAAGTTGGCGGGGAGAACTCGGGCCTCGGGCATGTGGCCAGACAACGGTCCGTGGGCGGTCCTAGGATCATTGCTCACTAGTGGGACTGTGTCGGTGTGCGACCGCAAGCCACTGATTTTCCCTGACTCATCCGTTCGTGCACCCTCGGCTCCTCCTGCCGGTCGGCTAACCTCATCAGCTATGGCCTCACCGGTCTCCGCAGGTATAAATAGTCAAGTCCGGGCTCGACGGCTGCGGAACCAGCATCGGTAGTAAAGGATCTCATACTTCCTCGCTCTCTGTGCTCCTGGACAAGCCATCAAAGCAATATGTCACACATTCTCAACGCCAAGGTCTCGGGCCCGACGCCACGCCGGGTTGTGAGTGGTGAAGGCCTCATGCTCACCATCGAGACGGAGGACGGCGGAACCCGTCAAATGATTGACGCGGCATCTGGTGTCGCTGTTTGCTCGATTGGCCACTCCGATCCCCAGATCTTGAAGACGATGAAAGAGTGCGCAGCGTTGCCCTTTGTTTTCAGCACCGCATTCTCCAACAAGCCTGCTGAGGAGCTGAGCGAGCTTCTCTGCTCAAAGAGCAATGGCGTGTTCTCGCATGCTGTGTTCTTCTCTTCTGGATCGGAAGCAATTGAGAACGCCATCAAGATCGCCCGCCAGTATCATTATGAACGCGGTGAATCGCAGCGCACCCGATATATCTCGCGCAAGCAAAGCTACCACGGTAACTCCATTGGTGCTCTGTCTATCTCTGGCAACATGTATCGACGGGTGCCATACGATGACATTCTTCTCAAGGATGACATATGCTCCCGTGTCTCCTGCTGCTATGAATACCGCAACCGCCGCGAGGGCGAGACCACTGAGCAGTTTTGCCAGCGTCTCCTCGATGAGGTGGATGCAGAGTTTCAAAGGGTGGGCCCTGAGAACGTCTGCGCCTTCGTTGCTGAAACAGTGTCTGGTGCGTCCTTAGGGTGTGTACCATACGTGAAGGGTTACCTTCGGGGTCTCAAGAAAATCTGCGAAAAGTACGGTGCGCTCCTCATCCTGGACGAGGTCATGTCCGGATTGGGCCGCATGGGCACCTACTTCGCATTCGAGCCGGATTTCCCAGCTGGCGAAGGTCCGGATCTCTTAACCATCGGCAAGGTTCTGGGAGGCGGATACATTCCATTGTCGGGTGTGCTGGTGTCGCCGAAAGTTGTGGATGGGTTCAAGAACGGCAAAACGGGCCTCGTGATTGGACATCAGACATACCAGTATCACCCCTTCTCGTGTGCCGTTGCCCTCGAGGTCCAAAAAACAGTGTTCCGCGAAAACTTGCTCGACAACGTTGTGGAGACGGGGAAGTACCTCGGAGAGCAGCTCGAGAAACGCCTCGGTGGGAAGAAGACGGTTGGTGATGTTCGAGGTGGCGGCATGTTCTGGGGTATTGAGCTAGTGAAGAACAAGGACACGAAAGAGTCATTTCAGCGGAAGGAGAACTTCAATCTGCGTGTTCAGCAGAAGGCGTTTGAGCTTGGCCTTTGGGTAATCCCAGGAATGGGAAGCGTTGACTCGTTCAACGGGGACCACATCATCGTGTGCCCTTATTACAGGCTGACTCGTGAGGAGGCCGACAAAATCATAGATGTCCTTGAGCAGGCACTGGACTACGCGGAAAGCACTTTGTAATGCTCTAGCTAATATATCTTCTATATGCTTCAAGTCTCTCATGCACCGCAGTTCCGTTCCACAGCTCCTTGCTCTCAGTTTTGCTAAGCACTGGTACACCTACTTGCTCAATAGCCAATCCCGCTGCCACACTAGCATAGCACACTGCTGTCTCCAAATTACCTCCGGACTGCACAAACCCAACAGCAAGTCCACCTACAAAGGTGTTGCCAGCGCCGGTTGGGTCGATGACTTTACTGCTGTCGCGGTGATAAGCAGGATACCATTTACCCCCGGCATGACATCCCCAGGCGCCACAGCGTACTACCATACTGGCGCCCTCTTTCAGATGTGGAAGGTAGTTTGCCACTAATCGCTCAACACCGTCCCGAGTTGTCGGCTCCTCCTCGCCGAAAAACAGAGCGGCCTCGCGGGCATTTGGCGTCAAGATGTCCACGAACTGGAGGGCGTCTTTGCACTTTTCCCAGTTTTCTGGCCGACACTCATCGGGCACGGGTTCCCATATAACCACTGGGTCACGTGACGAGCAAGGGCCACCCGCTCGGGCCTCCTGCAACTTCGTGCAAATATCCAGACATCGTCGTGGGGAGCAAATCAAGTGGAACGAGTCTGACCACAGCAAATGCTCGTAGTCTAGAAGATCTTTCACTTCGACCCGGAGCTTTGGGGTCAAGTACTTGAACAATCGTTCCTCTCGGTCCCCTTGGTAGCAGTTCCAGCCACGCGTGGTTTTGCGCTCCGGCGTGTTTCTGAGAACAACGCCTGTTTCCCAGCTTTCTATTTGCCGCCTCAGCGACTCAGGAAAGTCGTAACCTAGGTCCACAATCCAGCCAACCCTTCTAGAATCATGTGGTGGGGGCAGGAACAGGCGTGCTCCGACAGCGCCGTACGTCCCAGCTCCGCCGATGACATCCATGAGTGGCGGCCGCCCATCGGAAAAATGGATCTCATCCACAATGAACATGCCCATGCTCACAAACACTGCGTTGGGCGGCATCGCGAGTCAGTCCTGATCATCTGGCATGGATCACTTGTCGATGACAGTCCCAATAAAACGAACGCCAACGAAAAAAAATGGTGACGGCTCTGGGATTCGAACCCAGGCCTCCGAAGAGATCAGGACCTTAACCTGACGCCTTAGACCGCTCGGCCAAACCGCCCGATTTGTTGAAGTGAAAATTTTGCAGACAAGTTTATTCACCTGCACAATTCTGCAAAATAGCCGCTGATGGGTGAATCGGAGTTTTTAGGGGCTTCCGTGACTCTCTGGAGGCCTTACTAGTGCTCCCTGTGGTTCTAGGTCGCTTCTCCGCCGAGAATTAATAGATTTCGTTCATCTGTCGCCCCAGGCCACTCTACCCACCAATCAATATAGCTATTACTAGACCGCAGAGTTGATACTTGCGTTTTACAGACTCGAGAGGCAGGCATCAGATGAGGCTGGAAACACTTCTTGCTGTGGCCAGCCACTGTCTCTCCTCAGTCGCCTGTTTCCGACTGGCAATGATCCCCGCAGCGTCGGAATTGGCTGCATACGTGGGGTTCCGCTTCCGATGACAGATGTCTGAGTAAAGGACCGGCTACTGAGTCACGACCAGGAGTTATATATCGAAGAACCAGCCACTCATCCGCTCAACGAGGCTGGACAACGCTAGAATGAGACTCCCATACTATGAGAAACGGGCGGACGCCCCCGAGGAGGAGCGGAAGATTGTCGCTCAGATCGAGCAGCGACGGGCCCCTCGACCACTCCTGCCGCTAGACTTGGGCCTCCTTCATGCTCCGACGATGGCTTCCGGGTGGTCGAGCTTCTTGGGATCGATTCGGGGCCGGACCAAGTTGGACGAGGGGACAAAAGAATTGGTCATCTGTCGAGTAGCGGCCATCAACAAGGCACTCTTTGAGTGGAATGTGCATTGTCCTTTGGCAATCAAGGGCGGGGTTTCGGAGCAAGGCATGAAGACTTGTGAGAATGGTATCTCAAAGCTAGAGGAAGATTCCTCCGTCTATGGCCTCACCATCGCTCAGCAGGCTGCCATGATGTACGCAGACGAGATGACAAAGAATGTGAAGGTGAAAGACGAGACATTCGAGTTGCTAAAGAAGTACTTTGATAATACGGAGATCGTTGAACTCACTGTTACGATCGCTGGATACAATTGCGTGTCGAGGTTCTTGGTTGCGCTCGACATAGGCGAGCAAAATGAGAAGGCAGACAAATGGGAAACATCCTAGTCTCAATAAATTTATGTGTTGCAATCCACTTTTGAGCCTCGTGTTTGTGTTTTTTGCGGAGCTGCAGACCCAGAGCTCTCGGTGTTTTGCCACACAAACCCGCAATCAGAGTGCTTGAAAAGGTAGCTAAAGCCATGGCTCGTCCTCTCGCGCGACAGGAGTTGTCCTGTTGTAGAGGGCGGAGTGATGACATTCACGAGCTTATCCCTTCTGACGATGTGCAATCCGCAGGGGACCAGGCCGTTTGTTTTGGCAACGAGTGCGACCTAGATGGATCAACGCTCTACGATGCCGCATCCAGCACATATTCTACAGAGGATGAAGACAGCCTTGCTCCGTTGCCCACGTTTACGCGCGGAGCTAACCGAGAACGTCGGGTGCTGAGCATGTCTTGCCACCCAACCCGTAGCATTCGGCACATTGCAAGCTCTGAGACGAGGGCTGATAGTCCTGCCTTGCAGGTCTTTCGTGCTTTTACTACTGCGGACCCCGTGTCGTTCAGCATAGACAGGCCTGGTTTACTAGGTGAGGGGCCCACCAACGATAGAGCTGCGATTTATGGCAAGAGGTTTGAAAGGGATGAGGTAGCGAGTGACAAATATGAGGACCACTCCGCTTCTTTGCAATACTCGGACTATCACGAAAGCGCTGATTCGTCTGATAGTTTCCATGTGGCCAACGATGCCGCCCAGTCTCGATCAGTGTCATTTAACTCGAGGGTCGGCAAATGTCAAGTACCCAAGCCACTCAGACCTCAGAGGCAAGCAATAGTCCAGGAGGCTGTGAGAAGATTAGAGCAGAAGTGCATGCAACAGTCTAGTGCCAGGTCGTCTTCGGGCCGCATTGCCAGCTCCACAATGCTGTCCTCCGAACGGGAACAGACCCCTCTCGCGTTCAGTCGTCCATCGGCTCCTTCGACATACCTTGCCAGCCCGACACTTGGAAACTGTGCCACACATAGCCTGGGCTGCGCAAACTACACCAATTCCCAGACAGAACACACCAGACAAACCTGCAAGGGTTGTGCGTTCATAGGCTCGTCTGACGACGTCAGGAGGATTGCTGGCTCCGAGCATTGCGTAGCAACGACACTGGACCAGTCGAATGAATCAGGCCATATAGACGTGTCATCCACTATCAGTCACAAACCCGAGCATGGAACGTCTCCGAGCGCTCCTGTGGGCCTAATGACGCTTCCTATTCCTCGAATCACCATAACGTTAGCCGATGCAGACAGAATCCTATCACCACGCTTGCCGCTACAATCAAACTTATCGCGTACATGTTTGCCTTCATCTGAGGGTTCGCCACATCTGGCGCCGCCAGCACCAGCACGAGCACCACTCACAGGCAAGAGAGAAGAGACATGGACTGCTGCGCAGGAGATGGCAATTCTGATGAACAAGGAGCAGCGAGATCTGGGCCATGACTTTTGTGTGCTGGCGCAAGTGCAGCGTGGCACTAGATTCCTGAATGCTGTACCCCGCCTCAAGCCACAGACGGCAACTGCGCTACAAATGGAATGGATGCCGATTATAACGCCTGAGACAAAAGTTCAAGGACCAGAGGACAGGGTATTAACAACGATGGATCACCCCAGCATTCTACTGAGAGGACTTGTTCCTCTTACTACAAGGCTGAAGCAGCCACACCGTCCTTCGCTCCTAGCGACACCAATCGAGCGGCCGACGAGGCCTGTGGCTGTAGCCGAAGCAGCCGGATCCCATCTGAAGCGCCTCTTCATGCAACATCCCATGACTGCCTCCACGATCAACGAGCAGGGGCAAAACGGAGGGGCACTGCAATCGGTGGCACATAGGAGCCAGCACGGCGCTGACCATTCCAAGGTCGGCGAGTACAATGATAGCTACACAAGCCAGCCTCCAGATTGCGCAGAGATGAAGTCATCGAAGCCAGTGCCGTTTCGCGACGCCGGCTCGAAGAGCCGGATAGCAGAAAGCCGGCTCATGGGCGACGAGATCTTCCGTGCGAAATCAGGTACATTCACGTCTGCAGTAGGTCATAAAGTCAAAAGAGCTTTGAAGAGTCCTTCTAGTAGCACATCGTGGGATTGCAACAAAGCGAAGTATCTCAGCGGCGATAGTGTAAAGCAACATCGACTAGCGCAGCCGTGGAGATCACAGGGGAAGCAGATAGGCACAATGGTGCCAAACGTATCAAAACGGCATCCTCAAATGAGCTACCTAGCCGAGACCTGGAGTCCGACGAGGGGGTCAGGTGTCTTCGGGGAAGACTTTGGCAACAGCGACTCGCATGTTAGGGCCAGCACCTGCAGAGAGAAGCGACGGGCGCCTAGGGCCATCTTGCTGCCGAGAGTGGCCAGATTGGAAAACGCACCCAGAGCAATCGTCAAAACCCCGCCAAAACACACGTTGCCTAAAGTGGTGCGGAAGAAGGCAACCATCACTGTTCCCTTCTCCTTCGATGCGCGCGTCCGCGAATACCTCGAGAGAAGGAAGGCAAGGGAACAATGACGACAATGCCTCGTACGCAATGTAGGGCACTAAAAAAACGTCACAGAAACGAGTCTAAGATGATGCTATTCGCTAGGAGTACGGCCTGTGGTTTTCACGTGCTTTGTGACGTCGTAGTAATACTCTTCCTCTCCAATGAGCTCTCGCAGCCTGTCAGGGTCTGGCCGCCTGAGTAGAACGTGGAAGTGTTCGATGGCCTCAATGGATTGCAAGGCACTCCAGTTCTTGAACCACATGACGTCGTCGGGGTCCATATCAAGGCCCCTGACAAAGGTGTCTTGCACAAAGTCGTTAATGATACGGCGAGATGAGAGGCTGAGGTCACCGTTGAGGCTTTGAGGGATCTTGGCCTTGGACCATACCACTAGATGGACGACGTCAGCATCCTGGTGGTAAGGAAAGTCATTCTTGAGGATCTTGACGTCGGCACGATCGGCAAATGGCAGGGGGTTTGTGGGGTCTGTGCAGCCTTCCCAACCAAGACGCTCGGAAATAATGAAGCTCTGGATGTCGCCATAAGACTGCCGAATATGGTATTTCCAGAAGAGGTAGTGCACGAGGTCCGACGGCTTGCGACGGAGAACAGCCAAGTCGTTGCACTTGATGATCCGACTGAGCTCCTCCCACGTCAGAGGCTTACACCGGTCGTCTCCGAGGTCGATTATCTCCTGGTCCCGGGGAGATACGAGCCGCCTCCGCTTGAGGAAGGCCAGCTGTTCGTCTGTAGTCATTGAGGAGTCGTTCTTGAAGCAACACCGCGGGTTTTCCCCCGTTATATAAAGCGGTTGGTCACCCTCATTCCGTTAGGGCAGTGTCTGACCAAATGCGTGTCCCTGCGTCGGTGCGCGTGGGCTCACAACCTCGCTAGCATCACGTGATGGTCCCCACCTGCCAAGGTAGAGTAAAAAAGGACAAGGTTGAAGCCAAAAATACATTATAGTCATTATTTTTGAGTGCCGCCCTTGTTGCCGCCCACTTGGCGCTCGTCTTCCGGCTTCCACGAGCCCTCAAAGTGGTGCTTGACGAATGCCAGCGGATCGTCGTCCTCGCCTGCACCCATTTGTTGGATGCCGGGAGAAAACGACGTGATGGGCAGAACGAGCACATCGGAAAACTGTCCGGGCTCAGTCATGCCAGTGAAATTCTGCCAGTCTGTGCGATAATGCAGACCGGACTTGATAGGGTCGTTGAAGTACGTGAAGATCGAATCGGTCCAAATGCCGGGCCCCGTCCAGTCCATAATCTCTGAGCCCCGCTGCTTTGTTGACGAGAGCGCAAGCTTGCCCTCCCGCTTGAGCTGTAGCGTCTTATCGGTAATCTTGGCCACGATGTCGCGCAAAACAGGGTGTCCAATCTTGGCCTGGATGGTCCATTGGCAGAACTGAATGCGGCGAGCGTACCACTGTGCCCAGTCGGGCCGGTCCGGGTCTGCCTCGATGCCCACGATGAGGCCGATGCGCTGCGGCTCGACCGCCTCGGGTATCCAGTTGGGGACCGGCTTGAGGGCGGCAGTGTCGACGTCAGAGTACACGCCGCCGCGCGCGTAGAGCACTAGGTACCGGAAAAAGTCAGCCTTGAGAATCGAGTCCGGCATGGACTCGTAGGCCTCCAGGACGTCGGGGATGTTCATGTATAGATGCTTGACAAACGCGGCCGCCTGGAGATCGTTCAGGATCTCGTGCACAAAGCCTGGGTTCCGGTCCGACCAGGTCCGTGCAAACTCCATGAGCTTGGGGTCGAATCTGGGGTCCTCGCGGTCGTGCTTCCATGTTTGCCAGATGAGGGCGGGGAACTTGCGGGACACGTCGTAGGGGAACTGGAACGCGAGCTGCTCGCGCAGCGTGGCGCCCTCTGGCGGGCGACGAAGCTCCTGAAGCTTCCGCTCGAGGGCCCGCGACTCGGCCTCCAGCTGCTGTATCCGCTTGTTCTGCTCCTCGACCTTCTTGTTGTTTGCCAGCTGGAACTCCTTGATGAAGTTCTCCGTGTCCTGCTTGGCGCGGTGGAGCTTGAGCTCAATGTCCTGCGGGCTGAGCACGAGGCCCTTCGGCGCAATGGTCTTGCTGCCCCCGAAGAAGAGTGCGAAGAGCACCAGCAGCGTCAGCGCCACGATGAGCGCCCGCCGAAACGACAGCATTGATTGTCACGTATGTCCGTGTCGTTGTGCCTAATTTTCACCGTTGGGTCCGCAGCCGCGTCGGCAGGGTAGGCGACAGGCCATGCGCGTTCACGTGATACAACGCACGTGGAAGCGGTCACGTGATGGGTCTCAGGTCGTGGGCCCGCAAAGGATGCACCTCAGGCAGGTCGTGGGCCCGCAAAGGATGCACCTCAGGAGGTCATGGGCCCGCAAAGGATGCACCTCAGGCAGGTCATGGGCCCGCGCCGCTGTCAGGTCACGAGCCCAGGGTGGCAACGGTCGGTGGCGCCACTGACCCACCTGTGGCGCTACGGGAGCAAACCGCTGTAGACACGTAATTAACCGGACCTGGTGGCGACGTGCCGTCGCCCGCCACCCCGGACAGCAAGAAATACTATAAGCTAAGAACAATCATCATGTCGAGAGCATGGCCACGCAAGTCCCGTGTCCGAGCTGTCTCGGCATAAGTTCGGCTGCGTTCTATGAGCATGGAGTTCGCAGCGCGCGAGGCCACCACGTGTGCCTAGGGTCCAAGAGATGGCAACGGCGACTAGCTCGCAAAGAGACCCCAGTCGTGGATCTTGAACTGCGCCAGGACGTGTTCCAGGGCGGTCTTGCCGCGCTGGAGGTCAGGGAGCTCGGCAAGACGGCGTGGTGCGTCGCGGCGGGCGTAGATGTCGCGCAGCGCTGCCTGGTCCTTGACGGGGTGGTTGTACGATATGAGAAAGTCAGTCTGCTTGGAGGGCAGACGCACGACTGCCAACGACAGCACGAGGACCGGGTCGAGCGGCCCTTCAGTGTGCTCCTGTCGGCCCCACTTGCGTGACGGCTGGAGGCCCACTGCCACAAATGCTTTGGTCCCCGTCATCTCGGGAAGGGCGGCTGGCTCGTGGCCGAGAAAGAGGGACTCGCCGTCGGCGTCGTTCTGGGCGGCAATGTCGTCCCAATGGAGGCGAGCTGCGTCGTCGTCGCTGCCAGACTCCTCCATGATCTCGAATATGATCGAGTCGTCCGCGCTCCCGCCCGTGTCGCCCTCCACGAAGACCTCTTGGTAGTCGGGCACCTGGCGCAGCATCGCGGCGTCAATGAACGATGTCGGCAGCGCCGCCGTCACGGCGCCGCCGTACAGCGGCTGCACCGTAAAGTCGACCCGTGCTGGCATCTGTTGTTGGTTTCGTTCCGACCGTGTGTGGCGGATCGCTCCGTTCTACGGATGCCTGTTTTTACGCGGCCTGCGTCCTGTTCTAGTCTGCCGGGATTGTGTCCGCGTTCCTGTTCTACGTCTAGCCCCTGACGCAGAACGGGTTTACTGCCTGGCTGTTCTACGCAGCTGTTCTGACCCGGCCCTGTTCACTGCGCCCTGGTCGAGCGTGCCTGTTCTGACCCGGCCCTGTTCTAGTCAGCCCGGCCCAGGTCACTGTTCTGTTCGAGCGTCACAGCGCTGCATGCCTGCGCTGGGCTGGCCCACGTTGCTGTTCTGTTCTGGCCTGGCCAGCTTTGCGAACGTCCCGTTCCAGCGTCCTGGGCCCGTAATTCAGTACGCAGCGGCCTGCATCCTGTTCTCGCCGACCGGGTGCCTCGGTTGGACCACGTCGTAACCCGCCTGTTCTGGCCCGAGTACTTCAGCCAGCGCAGACCCTCGCCTGCCGGCCTGCCCCCGTATCAGCGACGCTCTGTTCGCGGTCCATCCTGCTCTGTTCCACGCGTCTCGTTCTGTTCCACCGCGTGCTGCAATGATGTAGGCCGTGGTGCATATTTGCGACTGCTTCTCATCGCCGGGCGGCCCCCTGGATCAGAACCACAGCGCAAATGGGGGGCAAGGCACTGGTCATCGTCGACGTCCAGGAGGACTTCCTGCCGCCAAACGGCAGCCTGGCCGTGGCGGGCGGCCGCGATATCGTCCCGGTCGTCAACGAGCTCGCTGGACGCCCCGGGTGGGCCGCCGTCGTGGCCACGCAGGACTGGCATCCCGAGAACCACATCAGCTTCGCGGCCAATCACCCTGGGAAGCAGCCGTTTGACACGGTAGACCTCGCCCGGCCCGTGGACACCGAGACTGGCACTGTCGCTGCCGCGGGCGCCGCCAGCGCCAGCCGCGCGCCTGCACCGGAACCAGACGTCATTGATCTGACCCACGACAGCCACAACCACGCTGCGTCGGCCGACAGCGCCGCGAAGGAGGCCTTGCAGCAGGAGATTGCGTCGCTCAAGGCGTCGCTGGACCAGCTGGAGCAGGCCAAGGCCGAGCTCCAGCACAAGAAGAACGGCCACGCTGAGGCTGGCGCCGCTGCCGTCTCAAAGGAGACGCTTACCCACACGCTGTGGCCGGTCCACTGTGTCGAGGATAGCCTAGGGGCCCAGTTCCCAGTGGAATTCACAGCGGCCGTGGACAAGCAGGTCAAGAAGGGGTTTCTCAGCGACAGAGAGTACTACTCTGCGTTCCGGGACGTGTGGCATCTTCATCAGACTGATCTGCACCCCTACCTCCAGAGCCGGGGCGTCACGGAGGTGTACATTGTCGGGCTGGCCTTCGACTTTTGCGTGCTACACACGGCCTTGGATGCCGCTGAGTTCGGCTACAAGACAGCTGTAATCCGTGATGCGACTCGCGCCGTCACGCCATCCAATGACGACGCCACGGCTGCCAGGCTCGCGGCGGCCGGCGTCGAGGTCGTGCCTCTCTCTCATGTAGTAATATAACTCACCGGCCCCCGTGTGGTCGGCCAGCCTAGTCTGAGCTGTCGCTTTCCACTTCGTCACCCACACCATGAGTGAGCACAACCCCGGAGCGATACAGAGATTCGTGGCAAAGGGCCTGTACAGGGAGGCAGCGGCAGAGCTCGCCAGCGCGGCCGCCTATGTGCATCGCACGGGAGACATTGAGCCCTTCGTGGGCCTTGGTGACACTTTGCGCATGCTTCTTGTGAGGCGTGGCGTCACTCTCCCTCAAGACGACACCGTCCAAGGCCCAAGCACACCGGAGTCGGAGGGAGAGTCGCTGCTGAGCCACTTTGGCAAGTCTGCCACTACAGACAGCCGTAATAGCACGTCGGCCGGCACAGCGACGACTGCTGCCACGCAGTCTGCCGACAGTGTGCGAGTCAAGTCTCCGCCACCCTCACTAGGTCTCAAGAGCCCTTCGCAGAGTTATGGCCAAAACAGCCGTCGCTTGGCTGCCGTTGCGGCCATCGACGTCGGCCTGGCTAACTCGGCTCGGCTCCGACCTCCACCGTCTACGGGCAGGGACTCGCTGTTCTCAGCTGGCTCTGAACTCAGTAGCCCTGCCACAGCTGAAGACCAATGGGATGCGGTCACAGCCGCGTGTCACCAGCTGTGGTGCAACATAGCGCTGTGGCGAGCGCTCGGCGCTTTTGGTGGCAACAGTCTCCCCGAGCAACTCGACAAGTGTCTCGAAATGGTGTGGTCGGGTTCTGTCTCTCCGGCCGTGGTCGACCGCCTTGGTCTGATGAGGAGTTTGGTGGCACGGGGCTCAACTTTGATGCAGCAGCCACGACCCAGGGCCGAATGGGAAGCATTTTACCGCTGTCTGATTGTGTGCTCAGTCGCGCACTTGCTGACTCCCTCTCTTCACAGCGAGCTTCATCGGTGCTTTCCAGAGTGTGGGACAGCGTATGTGCGAGTAGTGGCGCACAGCAAGGAGTACTATAGTCGGGGATCTAGGCCACAACCGGGTATCATCTCGTTGCTCCTCCAGACTCGTGCGAGCCCTGATTTTGAAGGGTACCGCCACATGGTGCGCTGCGTAGCGGATCTACGTCCAGAGACGGTTGCTGTGATGGTCAACGGCTTTTTGATGGCGCAACAGCAGGTCATGGCATTGAAGAAGCTCATGCTGCGCCCTAGCACCGATGACGGACAGGTTTCTCGCGTGCTGGCCAGCCTTTTACAGCTCTGTTTGACGGCGATTGGCAGAGAGACGGTGGCACTTTGCCTCACTCTCGATGACCGCGGTGGTCCAAGCGGCCTCGTCTGTCTGACGTCTTTGCTCGAAGATGAGCTATCCGCCGGCGTCGCCAGCAGTGCTCGACTTATATTGACGGCAGCAGCGGAGCCACTCCTGAAACTGCAGGCAGTTGCTGGCTTTAACAGCGACGAGACTAGCCGTTTCGTGGCATCGCTTTTTGGATTCTCGTTCGAGGCTGATTTTGACGTCGGCGCCGACGTGTCGGCACTGCGACTGTTGCATTCTGCGCTGGACCACCCGCTTCTGCTCACAAACGTTGATTTCGTTCGGCTGCTTATGGTCGCTGTGTCGCGTCTGGAGCAAGGGTTGTCGTCGGTCGAGGCAGTACTTGACTTGCTACAGGCTGTCTCTGAGGCGCCACATCAACCACCTCTGAGCCTTCAAGCTGTGTTGGCGCATTGTCTCTACGAAATTGCGGTGGCGGTGATTACGTCAAAAAATGCCGACTATGAGCCCCTTTCAGCATTCGCCACGACGTTTGCACGCATTGTGCCACCCACACCGGAACCTAATTTTGCGTGGCGAGGGCCGCACCGGTACTTGGACGAAGAGCTATTGAGGGTCTCTGCTCGTGGTACTGTACAGGATGGTCTGAGCCACTGTCTCATGGTGCTTGTGTCGCTGAGTGGCAAACTGGCCGCCGTTCTTTCGGCCATAACGAGCGGGGGAAAGCACCAGTCCCCTCAAGTCCGCCGACATTCGCTTGACATGCTGCTCTACTCACTACTGATGGCGTACGAAGCGGCGCAGACGAGCTTCTGTGTAACTACGGAGGACGGGGTGCTGCAAGATACGATTCGTGCGACGTTGTCGCACGGCTGTCACCATACCCATGGGGCTGCGTCAAGGCTTGCCTCGGTCGTTACCGAGCTTGCGGAGCAGAGCATACAGTATGCTGGCATTGGTGTCGACGTGATGCAAGCTGTGTTCACGGCGCTGTCAGAGAAGTGCCTGGACGGCGTTGTGCGCGACTCCCAGACTGCTCTATTCCAATTTCTCAATACCTGGACTGGCCAGACAACTGAGAATTTATATCGCACGCTGTTGAAATGCGCTGAGGGCCGCAATCTGCTGGAACGACTTCGCAACGAGCAGCCACATACAGTGACGATTGGGCCCATTGGACACAAACCGACCATCAGCCCCGTCAAACTCAGTTCTGACCCGGTGAGACTCAACCTTCAAGAGTACCGGGTTCTTGTCCAGACAGCAGCGTGGCGGGATGAGATGCGGCTGGCGACTGACCATTCTCGCAATGTTAGTCTCAACTTTCATCAGCAGCCACGTACACGACGGCAAACCAGCAAGTAGTAATTAATTGTTGTTTGAAAGGGGCCTAGTCGTGATTTGCTTACTGGCCAGTCTCTGCTCCGGTGAGTTTTTGGAATCACGTGACACGGACCGCGCCACTCACGTGACCTAATTGTGGTGGGGTGGTGGACTTTTGTGGGTGCATTAGAAAACTATAGAGACTCACAAGCTGGCAGAGCCGTGCAGGGCAAAATTGCAGCGGGTAGCAGCTCAGACAGTGCGTCATGACCGCTACGGGAACCTGGTCGCAAGCAAAACTGTGTTCTTAAGGCGAGTTCGCCACTCCCTTGGCCCACGACCTGTTAAGGGCCCACGACCTTGAGCTCACGTGACATCTTATCCGCGTGCAGCTCTGATTGAAATTTTGAAATTCGGCATCACCATCACACTCCACCACATCTAAGCATGGTTCTGCGGAGCACGCCCGGGGCGGGCGTGGCAGTATACCAAGTCAGTGGCACGAACCACTCACGGAGCCTCCCGGACTGGCTCGCTCGGAAGCGCAAGCGCACGCTCAAGCAGGATGCCGACTACGCCACCCGGATCGAACTGATCCAGGACTTTGAGTTCGCAGAGGCCTCGAACCGTATCAAGGTGACACGCGACGGCAATTATGTGATGGCAACAGGGACGTACAAGCCTCAGATCCATGTTTATGATCTTTCGCAACTGTCGCTCAAGTTTGACCGCCACACGGACGCAGAGAACGTCGACTTTGCGATCCTGTCGGACGACTGGACCAAGTCCGTTCATTTGCAAAACGACCGGAGCATAGAGTTCCACGTTCAAGGTGGCATCCACGCACGGTCGCGAATACCCCGCTTCGGTCGATGCCTGCGCTACAACCCGGAATCGTGCGATCTCTTAGTTGGTGCGGCGGGGAGCGACGTCTACCGGCTGAATCTGGAGCAGGGTCGTTTCCTTGCGCCGTTTGAAGTCGACGGCGAGGGAGTAAACTGCATGGACGTGAACCCCGTCCACGGTCTGCTGAGCTTTGGGCTGGAGAACGGCACTGCAGAATTCTGGGACCCGCGCGCTCGCAGGCGGGTGGCAGCGGTGGATGTTGGAGGAGGTGGCCACGGGATGGGCTCTGGAGTCACGGCAGCGGCCTCACGGACAGATGGGTTCACTATGGCATTTGGTGACCATGAAGGCAATACCACACTATTCGATCTGCGCGCGTCGCAGCCACTGCTCACTAAAGATCAGGGTTACGGCTTCCCCATCAAGAATATCGTGTTCGTCGAGAGTCAAGGAGGCGGGAGCAGCACGAAGGTGTTGTCGGCCGACAAACGCATTGTCAAGATATGGGACCGAGTGGACGGACGGCCTTTCACGTCGGTCGAGCCCACGGTGGACATCAACGATGTGGCGTACATCGAGGGTTCGGGCATGTTTTTCCTCGCCAACGAGGGCATCCCCATGCACACGTACTACGTGCCGGCGCTGGGGCCCGCACCGAAGTGGTGCGCTCATCTGGATGCGCTCACTGAGGAGATGGAGGAGGCGCCGGCCGCGTCGGTGTACGACAACTACCGGTTTGTCACGCGGCGGGAGCTTGCGGCGCTCAACCTGGGCCACCTTGTCGGGTCGAACGTGGTGAAGGCATACATGCACGGCTACTTCATCGACCAGCGGTTGTATGAACAGGCCAAGCTTATCGCGAATCCGTTTGCGTATCGCGAGGAACGCGACAGGGCGGTGCGCAAGAAGATCGAGCGTGAGCGCGAGTCGCGGATCCGGTCAGCGGGCGGCCAACGGCCAAAGGCCAAGGTCAACCAAGAGCTGGCGGAGCGGCTGGAGAGCCGCAACGTTGCTGTGGACGACCGTTTCGCTGGCCTCTTCCAGGACGAGGAGTTTGCCGTCGACAAGGAGTCGCACGAGTACAAGATGCTCAACCCGGTGCGGTCTCAGGGGCCTGGCCAGGGCGGAGCGGAGCGGCCACGGGGGCTGACGGCGGCCGAGGAGTCGGAGGAGGAGCGCGAGGCGTACGCGGGACGCAGCGACAGCGAGCGCGAGGAGGCATCCGAAAGCGAGGCAGACTCGGCGGACGAGCGGTCCGCGGCGCGACGGGCACAGCGGAAACGGCAGGAGGAGCGGCGCAAGGAGCGGCGCGCAC
>JANJPH010000071.1:0-39415 GCA_030407195.1 [Candida] tunisiensis
TTGTAGGTCACTGTGAAAGACCACAGATAAAGGAAGGTGGAGCAGATAGTCGCTGTGGCCGGCTGCGGCGCCCCGGGCCTGGCCGTCGCCCCGCCTGGCCGCCCGCCAACGGCTACCGGGCATGCGCCTGCACCGTTGCATGTTCGGTGATGCGCTGATCAATTCCTCTCCCCCACGTATAAAACGTATAAAAAAAACCACCCCGACCCGGCAACTGGCGAATTCCGCGGTGCTAGACATAAAGGACCGGCAAACGAGGCGCCACAGCCCGACACACGACGCTTCCAGCGTGGCTACGAGGGACGACACGACACACGACACGGCCGGCGCCCGTACACGACACAGCGACGCTGCAAATACCAGGTACGATCTAGCTTCTCACATCTCTCAGCTCTCGAAATGGCTCAACTCGACGTGGTGGACCTCGTCGTGCTGGCGGTGATTCTGCTGGCCACGGCCGCCTACTTCACCAAAGGCACGCTCTGGGGCGCTGAGAAGGAAGACCCCTACGCCCAGGGCCTCGGCGGGCCCCGTGCCAACGGCGCCATGAACGGCGGCGCCGCTGCCGGCCGCACCCGCGACATCATCAAGAAGCTGGAGCAGAACGACAAGAACTTTGTCGTGTTCTTCGGCTCCCAGACCGGCACCGCCGAGGACTACGCCTCGCGTCTCGCCAAGGAGGCGTCCGCCCGCTTCGGTCTCAAGGCCATGGTGGCTGATCTGGAAGACTACGACTACGAGAACCTCGACGCCTTCCCCGAGGACAAGGTCATCGCATTCGTGTTGGCCACCTACGGCGAGGGCGAGCCGACCGACAACGCCGTGCAGTTCTGGGACTTCATCTCGAGCGAGGACGTCATGTTCAGCCAGGAAGGCGACGCCTCCAGCGAGCCCCTCAAGAACCTGCGCTATGTCGTGTTTGGTCTCGGCAACAACACCTACGAGCACTTCAACGCCATGTCCCGCAACGTCGACCAGCAAATGACCAAGCTTGGCGCAAAGCGCATCGGGCCCTACGGCGAGGGCGACGACGGCAAGGGCACCATGGAGGAGGACTATCTCTCTTGGAAGGACGATCTGTTTGCCGCCTGGAAGGAGGAGTTCGGCCTCGAGGAGAAGGCTATGGTCTACGAGCCGGCCCTGGAAGTCGTCGAGGAATTCGACAAGACGGCCGCTATGGACGATGACGTTTTCCTCGGTGAAGCCAACAAGAACCATCTCCGTGGCGTGGTCAAGGGTCCTTTCGGGCCCTCGAATCCCTATCTGGCAAAGGTGTGCGAGACCCATGAGCTGTTCCAGTCTGGCGAGCGCAACTGCATCCATGCTGAATTCGATCTTACTGACTCTGGCCTCAAGTACACCACCGGCGATCACGTCGCGGTGTGGGCCCAGAACTCCGGCCTCGAGGTTGACCGTTTCCTGAATATCCTTGGCCTCGACCACAAGAGAGACACCGTCATTGATGTCAAGGTGCTCGACCCCACGGCGAAAGTGCCCTTCCCGACCCCGACGACTTACGACGCTGCTGTGAGATACAAGCTCGAGATCAACGGGCCGGTATCGCGTCAGTTCCTCCACTCTATCGCGCCGTTTGCCCCAACTGACGAGGCAAAGGCCGAGGCAACCCGTCTTGGTTCTGACAAGGTGGCATTTGCCAACGAAGTCTCTCATCATTTCCTCAACACTGCGCAGACCCTCAGCCGTATCTCCAAGGGAGCCAAATGGGACAAAGTGCCGTTCTCGTTTATCATCGAGAACATGAACCACCTTGTGCCCCGCTACTACTCGATCTCATCCTCCTCGCTCGTGTCGAAGAATCGCGTCAACATCACCGCTGTGGTGGAGAGCATCAAGCCGCCTGGATCCGACCACACTCTAAAGGGTGTTGTGACGAATTTCGTCTTGGACATCAAGTATGCACAGGAAGGCAAGAAGAACAACGACCCAACTGCGGTTCACTACGACTTGGAAGGTCCCCGCGGGCGTTCTTCCGGTTACAAGGTGCCGATCCACATCCGTCGCTCCAACTTCAAGCTGCCGTCGAATCCCGGCAAGCCGATCATCATGGTCGGCCCCGGTACGGGCGTGGCGCCATTCCGTGGCTTTGTTGCGGAACGTGCAGCTCAAGCTAAGACTGACGTTCCCGTCGGCAAGGCCCTGCTGTTCTTTGGTTCTCGCCGACGCGACGAGGACTTCCTCTACAAGGACGAGTGGCCCACCTACCAAAAGTCGCTCGGCGACAAGTTTGAGCTTGTGACGGCTTTCTCGCGGGAGGGCCCCAACAAGGTTTATGTGCAGCACAAGCTCATGTCGTATGCCAAGGAGGTCAACGAGCTCCTCAAGGCAGGCGGCTACTTCTATGTCTGTGGCGACGCTTCTCGCATGGCACGTGATGTGCAAAACACGCTGGTCAAGATCATCGCAGAGCAGCGGGCCATCCCCCACGAGCGGGCTGAGGAACTCGTCAAGAGCATGAAGACACAGAATCTTTACCAGGAGGACGTGTGGTAGCGGCGTCGTTTCATGTAGCATATATATAATGTACTGTAGCATCCCTTCATTTATCATTGATTAGTAGTATGTTGTATGCTTTTTACTCGCCAAAGAGCGAGGTCAGCGCACCGCCAGCTTCTACCTCGTCATCCATGACGTCTGTGTTCGTTTTCTTTGTTAGAAGGCGCTCTTTTTCCGCCTTACGCTCGTTACGCTGCGCAGCAGTGTCGCGAGCTGCACGCGAGTTATCCTCAGTAGAAGCGACAGCTCTGGCAAGGGCCAGAAACTCGAGAAAAGCGCCCCGCTGTTGACGAAGTGACTTGAGAGAGGCCAGGCGAGCCTCAAAGTCATTGACTACGCGCGTCGGCACTGCAGGCAACAAACCCACCAATACGTCCAATGGACGCTGGTGACGTGTTCGAAGGACTGTGTAGACAGTGGTCAGCACGTAGCCGGCCTCGCTGTGCACGTCAGCAAAGTAAACGTCGTTCAGAATGTCGAGACAAGCTTTGATGAGGTTGTCACACAGAAAATTGTCAACTTCGTCGTTCTGAAGCATGATTTGCTGCAGAATGTTGCGCACGATTAGGCAGCAGTTGAACGAGCACCGTGAATCCTTGTACGCCATGATGTTCGTGCACAGTCGCAAAAAGGGCGCTAGAATGTCCATATCGTTCAGCACCGTTTCACGGAGCACTTGGCTTTGCGTGGCATTGCCGTTTGCTCGGTCTCCATTATGGTTGCTCGAAGACGAGCCCCCACCTATCTGGCCAACTAGATCGATGAGAAGACGATCGACGATGGCGGTTAACTGTCGTAGCATATACTCCTCCAGCATCTCGTCAGACAGAGCCGCGTCAGCCTCTGCTGGGTCCTCACCATTGGCCATTTGCAGGCCCTGTCGGTAGACTTTAGCCCACTTCTCTTGGAGCACTGAGTCCAGTGTAGTCAATACTCTTGGTAAGAATTGGGGCATAAACGTTTTGATATGTTGTGGAGGACAGTTCTTCACAACGTTTCGCACCACAATGGAGATCATATGTCGCCATGCGTGGCAGGTGACACCGGCCGGATCTCCAGCTAGAGCGCCCCACAGGTTTTGTGCAATGTCTGGAACAGCGTAAAGCGTATCCTCAAGCTGAGTAATGGAAGCCAGGGTCAGAAACGCATACTCCCGCGTGTAGCGAATAACGTGGCCGACAGAGTCAGCAAAGTCCCGCAACGTGTGCATCGCTTTGACTGACTCGTCGACAAATTCGTCACGAGACTGCGTGCTAACCCCAACATACCAGAACCGCTCCATCGTCGAATACTTGACGAAGCTCTGCACCTCGGGAGGGAGATCCGCCCAGTTGGCAGGGTCGTGATAGCGCTGGATTTGGGCGATGAGCTGGAGAATGTGTGGTAGAATCGGCAACACCCGCGCTTTCCATAGTGCTAGCAGGTCCAAGTATTCTTTGGAAGAGTGACTTAGGCGTTCGATGGTGTACTGGATGAAGATTCGAGTCGCACGGATCGGAAACAGCGCAGACCAGGTCTTCTTCAGCTCAGCTTTGAGTTCCCGGCCTCGGTCGTCCATCTTCGCCTGCAGCAGGTCAGTGGACGCCGTCACACCGCGCTCACGGAAGTACTCTGCGATCTTGACGATGCCGACCCTCTCCATGAACCACGGCAGATCAGCAAGGCCCTTCATGGTCTTTTCATCATGCCAAGACGCGAGCACCGGATCGACGATTTTGGCGAGGCATTCTGCCTTGTTTGGAATGTCACTCCGTTGGCTCACCACCAGCAAAAACGATTTGAATGCGACAGCCTCATGGTCAGACAGCTTGTCAGCGGCAAGAATCTCACCAATGACACGTTCTAGATCCCCGTAAATCTGCATCAATGCCTCCGGCATCATATATGCCAGACGATTCAGCTCCGTGCCACACGACGTCCGAAGGTCCCGGATCAGCTCGCGAGTCCCGTCCGATGCTCCGGACGGATACTCGAACGTACATGCCTCGATTACTTTTTCAAGAACGCGGAACATCAGCTCTGATACATCTTTGAGCAGCGGGGTGAACTGGACCAAAGTTTGCACTTGCTTCCGCAGAAGCATGGGATCCTTCAAGTCCATGCCAATGATACCGTCGCACCACCGCTCCACGATGCGAGCAAGCCCCCGTTCCGTATCTGCTTTGTCAGGTTCGTTGTACCAAATTTTCCACCGCGACACGCCTCGCAAGGCAGCCTCCACGCACACAAACTGGGCGTATGCAACATAATAGGCTGGGTCTCTCGCTTGCTCTTCTTTAGACCGCCCTCTTGCTGTGGCGTCTGAGTTGAGCGCACGCCACCCAAGCTCGGACTGGAAGAACTCGCCCATGGTCAGTTCCAGTTGCTCCAGCGATGCCACAGGCGTCCGGCACACGGTCAACCGCACAATGTCGTCCATGAAACGCCGGTAGTTGCCCAGGAACACCTGGGTTTCGGGTTGGGAGTCAAAGTCGAGCACTAGGTACCGCCGCACGGGATGGTCCTCGCCGACGTCCTCGTACTTGATGCAACGCTCGGACGCGAGCCTTAGAAGATCTGGCAACAGTGCCACAGTTTCAGGCCGCGCAGCGACCTTCTCCACCCGCAGCACCGAGCACCAAAACTGCGCAGAGAGTCCTGAGATGATGAGAGACTCGTGTTGCGAGGTGCTGAATACCAGCCTAAGGTAGCCTTCAATGTCGGCTTCGTCTGGCAGCTTTGGCCGTGTCTGATTCAGATATTCGCCCAGCCCAACGATCATTTCCACGAGCTTTTTCAGCAGAATATACCGCTGTTCGTCGGTATTTTCAGGGTCAAGCGGTGCCACTTGTTGGTAAACCTGAGAAAGCATCTGGATGCCTGCTGGCAGAAAGGCGTTGCCGACGATGGCCTGGAAGTCGTCTTCACGAGAGAAGTTCCGGACGAATAATGAGTAGAGACAGTCGATAGCGAGAGTCTGGATTTTTGTGTACTGCCGGAGCATCAGGGCAGTGCTGAGGTGTTCTAGGATGTGACATGACCGCACTGTCAGGGGGATCACCCAATGGAGACAGGTCTTGAGTGTGTGGAGTACTTTTGTGGCGAAGTTTTCGCTCTCGGCTATGTTTTGGCCCTCCTGGAGGTTCCTCAGACACTGTCCGAGCAGGTCTGCCCACTTACCCACCCAGCCCTCCTCGCCGTACTTGAGCTCGCGCATGCCGTGTGCCCGCGTCTCGTAGCACTCGGCAAGCACCTCTTCGCTGTGCAGGGTCTCGATGCAGCAGGCGGTGAGGGTGCCGGCGCGCTTGGACGCCACGGGGTCGTCGAGCACGAAGATGTCCTCGAAGAGGGTCCGAAACACCGTGAGAGTGAGCTCCCTGGTCATCTGCGCTGCGTCCCACATCTCGTGGAGCAGACGGTCCATTTCGGGCCAGCCGTCGCCGCCGGCAGGGCCGTCGCGGGCGGTGTCGTGGGCGCCGATGCCCTCGCCCCAGGTCCGCTTGGCGATGGCGACCCAGAGGAACGAGATCTTCTCCTTGACGTAGTGCGGGTCGGACGGGGCGACCGAGGTGGCGAGGTCGATGACCCAGTTGCGGACGGCGAGCCGCCGGGGCTCGTCGTACTCGATGAAGTTGTACTGGATGGCGTGCTGGAGGAGGGTGAGTCCAAAGTGGCGGACGATGTCCGGGTTGCTGCTCTTGGGGGACGCGAGCTGCCAGCCCCAGTACGGCGCGTCGTCCTTGTGCTTGAGCGTCTCGAGGAACTGCGTTAGCGGGTGTGGCGGCGGTTGAACTCTGGCTGTGTACGGACCTCCTGAGCCTGGCGCCGTGCGTCGTTGTTGCTGCGCGGGTCGTGGATGCACTCCAGGGCGGCCACGATCTGGCTCAGCCCGTCGCCCTCCATGGTTCCTCGCTCAATTGGCCTGGCCGCTGTCTTGTGGTGTTGCGTGTTTTGTCCGTCGCAACGCCAGCCGTCGGTTTTTCGTGTGCGGCTGAGGCCAATGCAGCCGTAAGACGAGCACGGACGGACATTTGTGGGAATAGGATGCTGAGAGCAAGAGCAGCAGTGCTGGGCCGGCTGGGGCCCGTGCGTGGACCCCGGGCCGTGTCGTCCGTGCGGTCTTTCGCCACGCCGGCCGCCTACACGCCCGGCTCCAAGCTGCACGGCTACACAGTCGACCGGACCGCCACCGTCCCCGAGCTCGAGCTCACCGCTGTCGAGCTCACACACAACCGGACCGGCGCCAGACACCTCCACATCGACCGCGACGACCGCAACAACGTCTTCGCCATCGCCTTCCGCACAAACCCGCCCGACGCCACCGGCGTCCCCCACATCCTCGAACACACCACCCTCTGCGGCTCCCAGCGCTACCCCGTGCGCGATCCCTTCTTCAAGATGCTCAACCGCTCCCTCGCCAACTTCATGAACGCCATGACCGCCCAGGACTACACCTTCTACCCCTTTGCCACCACCAACCCCTCCGACATGGCAAACCTCCGCGACGTCTACCTCGACGCCACCCTGCACCCGCTGCTCCACAAAAACGACTTCGCCCAGGAGGGCTGGCGTCTCGAGACGGTCGACCCGCGCGACGCCACCACCCCGCTCACCTTCAAGGGCGTCGTGTACAACGAGATGAAGGGCCAGATGTCGAACGCCTCCTACCTGTTCTACATCCGCTACCTCGAGTCCATCTACCCCAGTCTCAACAACTCCGGCGGCGATCCCGCGAAGATGACCGCGCTGCGCCACGAGCACCTCAAGGCGTTCCACGACGCCAACTACCACCCCACGCAGGCCCGCGTCTTCACCTACGGCGACGTCCCCTTGGCGGACCACCTCGCTCACCTCGACGCACGCTTCTCTGGATTCACCCGCAAAGAAGCGGCCGACACCGCCACCAGGGAGCCGCTCCCACTCAAGCCCGGCGAGCACGTCTCGGTCGAGCAGGAAGGCCCCCTCGACGACATGGCCGCGCCCGACAGACAGTTCAAGCGCTCCGTGTCGTGGTATGTCGGCGACCCCCGCGACGTCTACGGCACGTTCTGTCTGCGCGTGCTCACCACTTTGCTTATGGACGGTCATGCGTCGCCGCTGTACCAGACGCTCATTGACTCCGGCCTCGGCTCTGACTTTTCAGTTAACTCCGGCCTCGACTCGATGCCCGCTGAGAACATTCTCACCTTCGGCCTGCAGGGCCTCACAGAGGAGGGCGTCGAGCAGGTGGTGCCGACCATCAAGGAAACGCTGCAGCGGGCGTCGATGGTAGGCTTCGATCAAAATCGCATTGACGCTGTGCTGCATCAGATGGAGTTGGCAAAGAAGGAAAAGAAGGCCAACTTCGGCATGACGCTGCTGTATTCAGTCACGTCCAACTGGTTCAACGGGGTTGACACCCTCCAGCTGCTTCAGTTCGATCGCATCGTGGCCCAGTTCAAGCGCGATCTAGAGGAAAAGCCGCGCTTCCTTGAGAGTCTCATAGAGCAGTACCTCCTCTCCGACAGCACGCCTACCTTCACCTTCACCATGAAGCCCGCTGCGGACTTCCAGGCTCGCCTCAAGGCTGACGAAGACGCCCGCCTAGAGGCGGCTATTGCAGCCGTGTCGCCGGAGCAGAAGGAAGAGATATACCAGCGTGGTTTGGAGCTCCTCAAGAAGCAGGAGCAGAAGGAAGATTTGTCGTGTCTCCCGACGCTTCACGTCAGCGACATCCCGGTTCGTGGCGAGACTTTTCCAGTGACCTTCTCCAGCGTCAACGGCGGACGGGTCGAGGTGCCCACACAGTGGCGCCTTACTGGCACGAATGGCATCACCTACTTCCGTGCGAAGAAAGACTTGAGTCATGTGCCTCCAGAGCTCTATCCCTACCTGAGCCTATTCGCTGATTGTCTCACAAACTTGGGCACGCACACCGAATCTATGGGTGTGCTGGACGACAAAATCAAGCTCAAGACAGGGGGCCTTGCCGCAGCTGTGCATGCTGGCAATTCCGCGGTCGATATCGACTCCGTCGAGCTTTCGTTTGGGCTGTCCGGTCTCGCACTGGACAGCAATGTGGGGGACATGTTTGAGCTTCTGCGAGCATTGGTGACCGAAACCAATTTTGACAACATTGAGAAGCTACAGTCGCTGATCCGGGGCCTCGCACAGAGTTCTTCCGACTCTATTGCACAGTCTGGACATGTCTTTGCGCGCAGTCTTGCCTCAGCCGGTCTAACGTCCTCTCGTCGCATCTCTGAGGCTCTGGGTGGGCTGGAGCAGATGCAGTTCATCAACGCTCTGGCAATGCTTGACGAGAAGGCCCTGCGGGAAGAGGTCGTGCCTCGTCTAAAGGAGCTTGCAGAGTGTGTTTTACAGCAAGCGTCACCCTCTCAGGTGGCAATTACGTGTGGCCCCAACGCCCAAGCGAATAACGAGCGCCTTCTTGCTCAATTCCTTGGGAGCACGATCGGCGCCGGCGGCAGTGCGGAGAAGGACTACGCGAGTGTGTTGCAACCCCTTCCGAAGCAGAACACACGCGTTCCACTCCCGTTCCAGGTGTCGTACGCTTCAGCCGCGCTGCGGGGTGTACCCTACACCCATGCCGATGGCGCTTCTCTCCAGGTGTTGTCGAAGCTGCTGACATTCCAGTACCTCCATCAGGAGATTCGGGAAAAAGGTGGCGCTTATGGTGGTGGTGCGACGTACGACGGCCTCGGCGGCGTGTTCTCGTTTTACTCGTACCGCGATCCGTACCCTGCTCGCACATTTGCCACCGTTGACAAAGCCGGAGAGTTTGCTGCCTCACGAGATTGGTCGGAGCGAGACCTCGAGGAGGCCAAGCTATCGATCTTCCAAGGCGTGGACGCCCCAATTTCTGTGCGTTCTGAGGGCATGTCATTGTTTTCCAACGGCATTTCCGACGAGATGCGCCAGACTCGTCGTGAACAACTGCTCGGCGTCACTGCAGCTGACGTTAAACGCGTCGCGGAGAGATACCTCCTAGGAAGCTTGAGCGAAGGTGCTCGGTCACGCGCAGTTATAGGCCAAACTCACGTGGAAGGGTTCACGGTTCAAGGAGAGGAAACCGACGGTAAATAGCCATGCAATTATTGTATATATTACAGATAAAACTTCTTTTTGTCTTTGTCCATGCTGCGCTGATGCTCCCATTGAACTTCGTCTTTGACACCCTTCTGTACGCGGCGAAGACGTAGCGTGAACTGGGGTCCCAGTTCTTGGAGCCCAACCTTTTCCTCGTTACGGAAGACATACCGGTGCCGCCGAAAGAAGATAAAGTCACGCTGATTGTGCAGGGTGACAACGTTTCTACCAATGAACTCTGGCCGCTGGGGGAATAGCGCTTGGAATAGTCGCCCAACGGTGGAGCCGAGCCGGGTGTTGAAGTTATTAAGGATGAGCTCCGGGACGTGGCTGGTCGCCTTGCCGTGGCCTGATATCCTCTCCGGATAGACGATGGATGATATGCTAAAATAGAAGGTGGGCCCATCGGGCAGGTGGATGAATGTGGCGCCGTTGATCTTCTTCTTGTCTTCGTTCACCACAATCAGGTCTGTGTACTCGCGGTTGGAACAAAACTTTGCAATCTGCTTCATCGTAAAGCTATTATCCTTGCGCTTGACAAAGTTCGAGTTGGGCATGATTTCCAGCAACTGATCCACAAACTTGTATGCTTCCTTGTGGGCGTTGTTGTTTGTTGTGATAAGAATTTTCGGTGGCCGACCATCGAAGTAGGAAGCAAATTCATCTTCTCCCTCCACCTCAGCACCGACCGTCTCGTCATATACCCGCATCGACTCAATGGTGGCCGGGACGTTTTGTTTCAGCCGTTCGGCCTTTTTAGTAGGATCCTCTGCCTCTTCTTTCGCTCGGGCATGCCGCATCTTGTGGCGCGCCTTGTTGCGCTGGTCCTTGAGCTTGGCGAACAGCTCCTGGCGCTTGAGCCTGTTCTTCAGCCTGATTTGCTTCGTCTTTTCCGACATGGCTTCTGGTCGCGGTGGGTGAATTTTTCCGCTTCTATCTTCCCAATGCGGCAACCAACAGTAAAGGCTTATCGCAACTTCATGCGACGCTTATCTTCCCAATTAGGCGGAGCTGGATCGCCAGCTTATCTAGTAGGCGAGCAGGGCACCTCGGCTCCCTCGGATAACTCAAGCCAGCCGGTGAGCTTCACGAGGTACCAGGCACTTTTTGTCTCAAAATGATGCTGAACCGACTTGCAATCGTCGCCCGGCATTGTAGTAGGCTCCAACGCCGGAGCTACTCCACCGACAGTGCTGAAACGACAAGGCAATGTGTCGAGGCATTGCGTCAAAAGGGCCCATGGGAGTGGGAGAACAGCATCGCAAAGTCGCAATCCGAGTATCTAGATGTGACTCTGAATGCCTATCTGCGAGACTACCTCGCTAAGCAACCCAAGCTTGCCGCAACCAACTCCACGGTCGTGCCGCCCGGCTACCATCTAGTCTACTTCAACCCCCAAAACTCCGAGGAGAACCTCAGCAGTGATGGATACGATAGCCATCAGGGACCCGGGGGCCCCTTCGTGAACCGCATGTGGGCTGGTGGCTCGCTCTTTTTCAACCCTGAAACCGAACTTCGCTTCGATTCGCGTGGCTCATGTCGTGAAACTATTCACGAAATTCGCTCAAAGACAAGAACACTTCCTGATGGCACGACACGCGACATGATCACCGTCACCATTGAGCGACTGATGCGTAACCATGATGATCCACATGACTGGGCACTTCGCGAGGAGCGGTCGCTCATCTATTTCACGGCTGCCGGAGGTCAGGACAGGGCACAGAATTTCGACAGGGTCATCAAACCACCATCCGACTCACCAGATTCCTCACATACCCTGGCACCGTCGCCTGTGGCGCTCTTTCGCTACTCGGCCCTGACTTTCAATGGCCATAAGATTCACTACGACCCCGATTACTGCAGGAACACCGAGGGCTTCCCAGCACCAGTAGTGCACGGACCCCTCATGGTTACTTTGCTGCTCCGCTGGCTTCAGCTACAACATCCAGACATTCGATTCAAGCAGTTTGACTACAAGAATCTCCAACCGCTTTTCGCAGGCGACCAGATGACGCTCAATGCTTCGAAGACAGGTGACGAGCAATTTCGGGTGTGGATCACGAATAAGAACAACTCCATGTGCCAAACAGGCACAATATATACACAGTAGGTTCATGAATTTACGTATCGACATACACCCCGGTCCTGTGAGACGTAGAGCTCCTTGAGCCCCTCTTCCGTCTTCCTCCAGTATGCTCGCTTCGCCGCACTAGGCCGTTTCATGTCGCAATCAGCAAGGCGGCACTGGACGTCGTCAGGCGACGTTATGGACACAAAAAGAGTGCAGTCTCTCAGAGTCATGGCGGTGAGAAACGCCATGGACGGGTTCTCTTCTGGCTCGAACCCAAGCACACCACGGGCGTCCCGCGATTGGACATCGCGAATGTCGTGCAAGACGCTGTGATTGGCGAAATACGACGCCAATATGTCCACCAGGTCCAGGGATGTGGATATCTTATTCTTGTACCCCTGGAGCATCCTCGCGACCGTGTCACGCACCACCTCCGGGTCCTTGCTGACAAGCCCTAATGGGCAGTAAAGACTAGGCTTTCCCCGAGCCCGCTTCACAGCACAGTTTCGGCAGAGGCGGGCCCACTCTGGAGCATTTGGAGAGGGCAAAAGCCACTTTGGCTTGAACTCTACAACCACCTCCTCTGTCGCAGCTGTACCCCGTGGAGACAAGCCTCCGCTCGCATCGCGGTTGGTTGTTTCGACGCCGTTCGAGCTCGTCGTGTTGTGGATCAAAATGACGCCAGACGCGAGACGGACCGTGTAGGTCGCCGAGTGCCGTATCCGCGACGACAGATCGTCTATCAACAGCCCGTGCCCGTCTTCGCTGTTGAGCGGCGCGTCGTGCCTCCGCTGACGGGGACCTGGAGACGGTTCTGGGGAGCGCGCAGAGGCTCGGCTGCCCGGAGAAGTAAGTTCCAGGGGAACTAAAGTGTTCTGGGCATGACGCTCCTGCCCTGTGGTGGCATCTGGTGGGTCTGGAGGTTCCGATGTCTCAGCTTGCTGGAGCTCGTCGAAGAATTCAGGAGTGAGCTTGACTATCTCGGGCTTTTCAACGTATTCCTTTAGCACTGGCCGAATCACCGAGAGATAAAACGAATAGACCTCCCATGTTGTAGCCGAGTCTGGCACGTCCTTGCGGAGCCGGAGCAACTTGCCTCGGTACTCAGGGTTGTCGGAGCGGTAGAGGACATTGGCCGCTCCCTCTGCAAAGAACTTCCAGTCCCGCGCGTCCAGGGTTGCCAAGTCCTCGTCCTGTGAATACATTGGCAAGCCAGCCTCGCCACACTTGTTGAGCATCAACACAGGACATCGCCATGCGCCGTTGCCAGGGGCGCGCATGCGGCGGACCGGATGATGGTCACGTGATGAAGTCATGTGATACAGTCACGTGGACTCGCCAGATCCCAATGCAAACTCGCAGCGGCGGCGAGAGGCGAACGTACTCACACAACACACACGCGAGACGGGGGTTCCACAATGGCTCGGGAGATGGATATAGACCACGACGTGCCAACGATCCTGGCCACGCTGCGGATGGAGGCGGACGGAGACCTGGCAGCGCAGTTCTACACCATGGAGGACCTGTGGGAACGGAAGCTGTGGCACCAGCTGACGGAGGTGCTGGCAGAAGTGTTTGCCGACCCGCGCTCAGCACCGCTGCGGTTGCGGATCTTCTCGCAGTTCGTGTGCAGCTTCCAGAGCAAGATCAACCAATTGAAGCTGGTGCAGTTTGGCCTCAGCGCCGCCAGCCAATGTCGCGACACTGCCGAGGCGCTGCAGTTCCTGCAAACGCTCAGCGACAAAGTCAACTCGCCATCAACCCAGGGTGCATTCGTGTTTGCACAGGCTGAGATCGCACGTGTCAAGCTCCGCGTCAAGGACGCAGAGGAGGCACGCAAAATCCTCGATAATGCGGCCAAGATCCTCGACCGGTTCGACTCCACTGACCCTGTCATCTCAGCATCCTACTACGACGTCAATAGCGAGTACTACAAGAGCAAAGCAGACTACTCGGCGTACTACAAGAACGCGCTTCTGTACCTCGCGTGCGTCGACGAAAAGGACCTTGGCCAGCAGGAGCAACTCGAGCGAGCCTATCATCTTGCTATCGGCGCGTTGCTGGGCGACAAGATCTACAACTTTGGCGAGCTCTTACTCCATCCCATTATCAAGGCGTTTGACGGCACGGAGTACGAGTGGCTGCGCGACACTCTATTTGCTATCAACGCGGGCGATATCAAGGCTTTTGAGTCACTTAGCGGTCATCTTCAGAAACAGCCCATTCTCCAGGAGGCTCTGCCATTTTTGCGTCAGAAAATCTGTCTGACGGCCCTCGTGGAGGCGGTGTTCCGCAAGCCGTCGTCGAGCCGCACAATTAGCTTCAACACTATTGCACATGAGACACGGCTCGAGACCGACGAGGTGGAGCATTTGGTGATGCGGGCGCTGTCTCTGGGTCTGATTGAGGGCTTTATCGATCAGGTCGCGCAGCAGGTGACCATCACCTGGCTGCAGCCACGGGTCATGAACTCATCGCAGATCGCTTCCATGCGCGAACGACTTCTAGAGTGGTCTTCCAGCGTCAACCAGCTCGGTAACTTCATGCTGGACTCTGGCAAGGATGTCTGGACCACAGCCTAGTAAATATACTATTACTGATGCTATCCTTTTTGATAGAAATCTACAAACTCCTTCTGAGATGCGACTGCACTAGATGGGCTTGCGGTGGTCTGTAGAACCACCGTTTGGGGACCGGTGAAGCGGCAGTAGATCTCGTTGCCCCACAGCCACTTGCCCGCAATGTATTTTAGCCAAGCAGAGGCGCGGGAAAGGAACCGCACCCAGTCGGCCTTGCGCATCTCCCTGAAGAACTCGACTTTTGCCAATGCTGATGCCCAATGGCTCACAAAGGGGACCTCCCATGACGACACTTTCGTGTGGCGGATGCGCAAAATGTCGCAGTCCCGGTCGTGTATGTTAAGTGCCGACCGTGCCATGACCTCTGCTAGATTTTTGCTACTCAGCTGCTGAATGTCTTTTTGTATAGCTGCGCCAGGATTGTGCTCTGTGAACGCCAGGACATTCTGAGGCTGAACCAAGACTTCCTGGCCTTCCGGAATATCCAGCTGGTAAATTTGGCCCAGGCCGACAAGCCCTGCTTGGCCCGACCCGCGAAGTACAGTAGACCCAAATCTGCGGAATGTGTGCCGTGTCTTGGGCTCTACTTGCACGTCTGGACCAGACCACGCGACCAGCGCGTCCCGCTGAGCCACGACCCAGCCCCTTGGTCCAGCGATATCCAGAACCGTGTATGTTGCCAATGGGGAGCCTGACTGGGCCGACAGTAGTAGGGTTGTTGCTTCGGCGCTTGTAACAGTCTGGTACAAGAATGGCATGGCATGAAATAGACGGTTCAAGCTGAGCTGTGACGCCAGGTTGCCCATGTCACCACTGGTTCCCACAATGGTGCCTCGGCGGGCATATATCTGTCCCCTCATAGGCAGCGCAACGCTGAGCAAGTTAGCTGGGTTGCCGACCACCTCAAACGAGGGAAACTCCACGAATGGCCCATCACCGGCCACTTTCGGCAGATTCGACACTTGCTGGGTCACGTCGCTCGACTGTCCTGGCTTGTCTGATGCCTCCACGTGCACAGTCCGCACTTGAATCCGCTGCCCCAGCCATGGTGATAACCTGGAGCATCCTACTTGCGCTGCCCTCCTCGCGGCCATTGTCCCCCAGTTCGTCGTGGTTGTGGAAGCCATGCATGAGCACCGTCACGTGACTGAAACATCGAAGAGGCAAACGAAGGCTCAGTCACCATGAAGGAGCGGGTTAGCGACACGGCATTCGACGTGTTTGAGGACCCTACACAGGGTCTCCCAGCCGCAGCCTTGCGAGTCCATGTTGACACCCTGCAAAAGCGGTGTAGTGAATAGTATGTCCCGCGTGTCAACGAGGGTTCCCACTGACACAGCGGCGATGTGCTCAACTTCCTCGTGACCACACGACTAGCAGCCCCTACAGAGCCTACGAAGGTCCTGACTCCCATTCATGACGGAGGTCGCGAGTTTTGGGTTCACGCTACTGTCAAACCGGACTCTCCCATAAGACTGGACATCGGCCAGGGAATTCAGCTTGAAATGTCGCGGCGAGAGGCTGAGCTCTGGCTCTCTACAGAAACCGAACGTCTCACTAAACGGATAGGCCAGCTTCTCCGCATGTAGGACACCCCAAAAAACGCACGGGTTGGCTCCCACGGGCTATAGCATTACTAAAGGTATTCCCTAACTATTTCCTGGAGCCGCGTACTGGCGTATACTTCGTCGTGCTTGCCTCGCACCGACATGTCTCGAACATATCGCACTGGCGATGGCGAGTCAGCAAGCGCTCTATCTAACGCGGGCGGTTGGTGGTCCATGTCTAACAGCTCGTCCTCGGGGGAGTGCACCATCACAACTGTACCTTGTGGGAAGTTCACGAGCTGACCCTCGTGTGCGCCGTTCAGCTTTGTCATGTCATACACATACTTGTACTTGCCACTGGCTGGGCCTGCCCATCTCCAATCCTCCTCGTTATCGCCAAATGCATTGGTGACCATGTCTCGATACAGGCCGCCTTTCTCGGCTGCAAATGCGTGGAGATCATAGATGCCCTCGACGCCAATGATGGTCTTGCACGAGTCGAGAACCAAAACACGGTCCTCGGTTGATGCGAATGTGAGAGTCTGCAGCGCGAGGAAGGCGCCGGCCGAGTGGCCAACGAGAACGTACTCAGCAACACTGTACTTTGTCACCAGCAGCCGAAGGCCTGCCAGAACGTCCTGAATGTGCGCCGGATGCCGGACCTCAGGGCTGAGACGGTAGTCAATTGATGCTCCGGCCAGCGTGCCGTTGCTGCCTGCAACAAGAGCCTTGATCAGAGTCTCACCGTCCTTGTGGTCGTGTGCCGGGTCCTTCCAGGCCCCGCCATGAATAAACACCAGCCATTTGCGAGGAAACAGGCTGGCTTCCCCGTCCTGCTGCTTGCGCTGCTGCTCCACGAGGCCGGACTCGACATACACCGCTAGCCTCTGCAGCCCATGGTCGCCGTACTTGAGCACCACCTTGTCCACGCCAGACATTGTGTTTAGCTTGCCCCTTTATGGGCCCGGCCGTTGCCAGACATTGCGGTCAGCCGTGCATTAGCCCGATCAGGGATGTGTATTCTGGTCACGTGACGCGGGGTCCGTCAGCCGCATCACGTGACGCGGTGGCGAAACGACCAGCGACCACGCCAGCCTACGCAGAGTCCCACAACACGGCGGCTCCTACTCAAGACCTATTTATTTCTTGCTGAACTCGACGCTCATGATGAGGTTGTCCAGGCCGTGGCCGTTCATCTTCTGCTGCGCGGTTTCCGCGTCCATCTTGGTGTGATACGACACGAAAGCAAACCCACGCGGCCGGCCAGTCTCGCGATCCTTGACGAGATGGAACCTCTGGATAGGACCCCACAGCGAGAATAGGTGGCGCAGCTCGTCCTCATACACATCCTCCGACAGGTTGGACACGCGGAGTGTTGTCGAGTCGTCTCTTTCGTGGCCGACGCCACGCGCCTGGTCGCCGCCAGGACCAGCAAGGCCAGGCTTGCCCCGAAGATGCGGAGGCACATACGAGCTCGACGCCGGCGCTGCAGCCTCCGGACCGGGTGTGCCGAGCCGAGAGCCGGGTTCCGAGTCTGGTCCTGCCACGTCTGCCACTCCGAGCGTGTCCTTATAGGGGCACTTGGACGAGAAGTGCTCGCCGGAACAGATACGGCAGGTGACTGACAGCTTCTTCTCTGGCTTCTTGTCCTGCACCGACTCCTTCTTGTCCTCCTCCTCCTGCTGCTCTTGGTTCTGGTGCCTCAGGCCGAGGCGGAAGTAGAAGTTCTCGCCCAGCGCCGTCGTCTTCGCGTTGACGCCAGCTGGTGCATTCTTCTCCACGCCGTACTTTGCCCACTTCTTGCGCTCGGCGACGCCAGGGTTGACCTTCTCCTTGACTGTAGTCTCTTTGATCTTCTGGGTGACTTTGACTTTCCTGTTTGTCTCTGGATTTATCCGATAGGACACGACGGTCTTTGTGCCATCTGGGTTCACCGTCACCTCAGGCGGTGGGAGGGTGTCGTCCTCGAGGTCGTCTGCCCATGTGCCGGGCTTGCTTGCAATATCGGGCATTATGGCGCGAGTTGAGTTCGTCGATGACGGTTTTTCGTGAATTTTTCAGCTGGGAGGTGGAGGGTTAGGGTTTATCCCCGGGGGCCCACGACCTGGGCAAACTGGGGACATGGGCCCACGACCTGGGCAATCTGGGTACATGGGCCAACGACCTGGGCAATTTGGGCTCATGACATGGTCTCCCTTTTGTGGGCTCATAACGTGCAGCAACGCAGTGTCAGTTTCCGCTCTGGTATATGGTCTCGTGACGGAACACGGAGCCGCTTGAGAGGGGCTCACAACGTGGGGTTTGGGCCCACGTCCCGGCTCAGAAACACTAGGCTCGCGGCATGGAGATGTTCTATCGCCGAAACCCTGTGACATTGCGAGGCCTTCCCCCCGTTCGCTTGTGGCCCCGTGGCACACGATGGGCTCATGACCTAGCGTCGCACCACTAGAATTCCGCCCGTGGCTCACGACCTGATGCCTCGGCGAAGGGCTCGTGACCTGCCTATTCGGGAAGCTCGTGCCCGACGGGCGTGAAGATGCCGTGGCAGCTGTCGGCAGCGACCAGTGCTGTCTGGTTCGGGCTACCTGATGGCTGCTTCAGCGTCACGGGCCTACTTAGACTGTGCCGTCCAACGGCCGGACGCGCCATTCCGTCATTCAGCAGTGAGGGCTGCAGTACATGCAAATACAGAGATGCAAGCATCGGCGGGGTCTTGCCGACGATCAACGGAGTTCACACGAGCTCACGGACTCTAAGCAATGCAACAACAATGCCCCTGTTTGGCCTGATTCCCAACATCAAGATCTTCGGCGGCGACAGCTCCGAGGCCACGGGGCCGTCCGCCGACGCTCCAGAGCCTCTGGACGCGGTCGTGGGTCGCCCGGGTGAGTGGAAAGGCACGAACTTGCTACGGGCTAGGCACCATGAGCCTAGGCGTGAGCGGTTCGCGTACATGGCTGACACAGAGGACTGGCGCACGCCCGAGGGTTCTCATCGCAGCGGGAGCAGAAGCAGAAGCCGCGAGCCTGATAGCGGCGAGGATGGCGATGGAGACCGACGAAGCATTGACCCTCTCTCTGAGCTCATGCTGCGACGCGCTCACACTGAGTCAAATACCGGCGACGCCGAGCCGCTTAGGCGGGGCTCAGAGATGTCGTTGGCGTCTGACATTGTCTCGACGTCACCAGGAGCTGGTCAGGATGCTGGTGAAAGCAGCGGAACTGCCATCACAGGCGCCGAAGGTACAATCTCCACGGCACCAACGTCTGCCGGCACCTCCAACGATATGAACTCCAGTCGCACGTACCTAGCAGCAGAGCCTGCGCCAGTGTTGCCAAAACGAACCGACTCCAAGAAGAAGAAAACGTTCTTCAAGAAACTGCTACCCCGGCGCGATCGTGATGGCTCAGGCGGTGAAGACTGGGAAGATGATGGCGGAGAGACTCGGACCGAGGGGTTTGAAGCCGGCGTGGTTGGATTCGTGCCAAGCATTCCCACGCGTCCACGGTACATCCGCGTTCGGGCACGACGCAAGATTCGAAGAAACTTCAACCGTCTATTCCTCGCACAAGAGCTTGTGGTTGGACGGCGGGAGCCCAGTGACTCTGACTCTATTGTCACCTCTGACAGTCTGACGCAGGCCGCAGGTAAGGCCCGCGGCTCTGGCGACCCTAATGTCATCTGGTGCGCCAAGTTCTCCCGCGACGGACGATATCTTGCTGCGGCTGGCAAAGACAAAGTGGTGCGGGTATGGCAAGTGATCTCTAGCGAGGCGGATCGTCGCGAGGAATACGGCGACTGGGACAGCGATGAGGATGAAGAAATGCCTGTTTCTGGTGGTGGACGACGTGCTGGAGGTGCAGGACGGCGGAAAAAGTTCGTGCCTCGGCGGCGAGAGAGGGTGTATGCTCCGGTGTTCAAGAAAACGCCGATTCGAGAGTACACGGGCCACACGTCCGACATTCTCGATCTCAGTTGGAGCAAGAACAATTTTCTGCTTAGCAGTAGTATGGACAAGACGGTGAAGTTGTGGCATGTGGAGCGGAATGACTGTCTGTGTTCATTCATCCATAACGACTTTGTGACCACCATCATGTTCCATCCAATGGACGATCGGTTCTTCCTATCGGGCAGTTTGGACTGCCACCTGCGGCTGTGGAGCATCCCAGACAAAGTGGTAGCGTATTGGCGCGAAGTCCCAGACCTCATCACTGCTTTGGCCTTCACGCCTAATGGCACCGCATGCATTGTCGGATGTTTTGGGGGCCAGTGTTTGTTTTACGCCACTGAAGGACTCACATACCAGAGCCAGATGCAAGTCAAGAGCTCGCACGGTCGAAATCGCAAGGGCTCCAAGATCACTGGCATACAGACTATCTCTGTCAGTGGCATCAACGACATTGGAACATCGATCCACTCGGATGCCACAAAAAAGATTTTCCGAAACTCAGGCAAGACGTTACCAGCGGCACACCCACAGCTCAGCCCTGCAACTCCGGGGTCGAACCCGGGGTCCGGCCTGCGGCGGGCTTCAACGAGCTTCAGTGAGGACATTAAGCTGCTCATCAGCACCAATGATTCACGGATACGTCTCTACAACTTGCGCACGCGGAGTGTAGAGTACAAGTATAAGGGCCATGAGAACGAGTACTCGCAAATTTTTGCGTCCATGTCGGATGATGGTCGGTACATCATCTCGGGATCAGAAGACGATCGCACATACATTTGGACTACCTACCCCGAGAAAGGCGACCATATTGGCAAGAAGGATCGCAATGTGACAGAGAGGTTCCACAGTCACAAGAGCACTGTCACTGTCGCTTTCTTTGCCCCAACTGCTACTCGGCGGCTACTAGCACAATCACACGACCCGATCTACGATCTCTGCTCTCCACCACCAGTGCAGCTGGGGGAAATGGACCCCGCTCCGTCGTCTCTAGGGCCTCATGGTGGCGGGTACAATGGCTGGTCGACGGGACGCGCTGGCTACGGTCCCAGCCCCATGGTCAGTCCGGGCACGAGTTCTCCAGCAGGGGCAGGGACGGAGTCGCCAGCGGCACCGCCAACGCCGCAGCGACTACCTTCGAACGCATCAGTGGCCACCCGCGGGGCTGAGCGAAGCAATCACTACGACGGCCAGATTATAGTTACAGCGGACCGGACCGGACGCATCAAGATTTTCCGCCAAGACTGTGCGTACACGGCTCGCAGGGCAGCCGAGGAGAGTGCTTCGCTGCAGAAGAAGCGCATCAGCGGCATCGCGCTCGAAGCTACGCGGAGCCCAACAAACGCGCTCAGCACGGTCTTGTCGAGCGACGGCTCTGTCCGGCGCAAAGTCTCGACGCGCAGCGGGTCATTGAGCCCAGTGCCGTCGCGACTGCCGCGGTTCCGATCTCCAGATACCCGTCCAATGAACTCGTCTCCACTGACAGAGCGCGGACGCACCCGACCCGCCGGGACAGAGTCTAGCCCTACACTACCTCGGATCGAGGCGACGGCGCCGCCAGAGCCTCCGTCCGGGGCGTCAAGCAACGGCCGGGCATCGCCGGTCCCGTTCCGGGGCCGGCGCGAGTCGAACGACTCGGGGCAGCACCTAGGGGTGAGCCGCAGCTTCAAGCGGATGTCTGTAACGAGTTCGACGTTTGCGCGACGAAAGTCGAGCACGGTGTCTGGCACGAGCAGCGACTCGTATTCGACGGATGACGACGGCTACGGCGCGCGGAGCCCGCCGTGGCAGGGCAGTCCTCCGGACAAGGATGTTGTGACGTGCAAAAAGTGCCGGTCCAACAACTTCAAGGCGAAGATCGTCAACGGCGACGTCCGGCTGGTGTGTTCCACCTGTGGCGCCGTTCACTCGTGAGTTCTGTACAGTATAGCAATGCAATAGGTTTGGTGTGTTCCACCTGGCGGTTCACTCGTAGGTCTGTACAAACAATAGGTTTGGTCGGCAGAGGGGGTTGTAAGGGAAAGGGGGTGTGTACGGGGCTGACGAGTCATGGCACGCCTGCTGTCTACCGGGTGGCGTCCTTCACTCTTCTGAGTGCAGTTCCGAGCTCATGTCGAGGAGCCCTGGTGTGGTGCACCAGACACACTCATGGCGACTGATGCGTTCTACGAGGAAGGTCCGTAGACCCTGGACGACCGACCACCAGGGCGACATTCCAACATCTAAAGGCCACTCCAACCCCAGACACCATATCTGAGGACCCGTCCAACACCATCTACGTGTTGACGGCCCTGTGGCCAATGCTCCGAATGATGGCGACGACGCCGGCACCAACAGAAAAGCCTCGTCACAGCCTGGACAACCACCCAACAACCACCAACAACTACAACAGCCTCGACACACAACACCCTGACCGTCAACGCCACCGGCCCCGACGCCGTCGCCACGGCAACCGCCCTAATGCGCGATAATCGCGATAAGCAGGGCAGGCTTACCCGGCTGGGGCCTGCGCGATGACATCCCGAGGCCGGAACGTGCCCCGTCTTGGTTGCCATCGACAAGCCACCATGCCAACGGCATCGCAGTACTCGTCGCTCACGGCCACGCCTCGGAGCTCCGAGGAGCCGCCAGAGCGGCCCCAGGCGCCAGGAACAGCGCGCGACAGGCTCAAACGCGCCGGAGTCCGCCTCCTCGACGAACTCGGCCTCGTGGCCCTCGCCCGCGCCCCGCGCGACGCCCACATCCTCATCTTCATGCGGTTCGTGCGCATGCTCGCCTTTGGACAGAGCTCCCTCATCCTCGCGCTCTTCTTCAAGGCCCACGGCGTCAACGAGCGCCGGATCGGCGCCTTCATGTCAGCAACCCTCTTCGGCGACGTCATCATCTCCTTCTTCCTCACCCTCTTTGCCGACGGCATGGGCCGAAAGCGGATCCTGCTGGTCGGATGTCTTGCCATGGCGCTGAGTGGCCTCATCTTTGCATGGACCAGCAACTACTGGGTCCTGCTCGTTGCCTCCATCATCGGCGTCATCTCTCCCGGTGGAGGAGAGATCGGCCCATTCCGCGCCATTGAGGAGTCCACTCTGGCCACCCTCGTGACCCTTCAGACCCGCGCCGACGTCTACGCCTGGTACGGCGTGTGCGGCGCCCTGGGCTCGGCCTTCGGGTCCTTCTCCTCTGGCTTCATCATCCAGGAGGTCGAGAAAGGCTTCGGCTTCACACGCCTGGAGGCATACAAGCTCATCTATGCTGTCTATGGTACGCTGGGCCTCATAAAGTTCCTGGCCTGTGCGTTTTTGTCCGACTCGGTGGAGCTTGAAACAGCGAGGTCCAAGAAGCCAGCATTCGCTACCAACGTGCTGCCGTCCGGCGTGACCACCCCTGCCCGGGTCGGCCAGGCGCTCCCCGATCAGGTCGGGACGGAGCGGCAGCCGCTGCTGCAGCCCCAGACCGGTTTGGAAGAGCCTGTGGTGGCGATGAAGCCGAAGAGGAAGTGGTACTCGCGGCTCATGCCCCCACTGTCGCACGAATCACGCAAGATTGTGCTGCTCTTGTCATTGCTCTTTGCCCTTGACTCGTTCGCCTCGTCGTTGACCCCGACAACCTGGATCACATACTACGTGGCCCGCAAGTTCGACGTCACAGCCGGCACGCTGGGCAGTATTTTCTTCACCACAGGGATGATTTCGTCATTCGCGGCCCTTGGTGGGGCGACCATTTCGAAGCGACTCGGTCCGCTCATTACAATGGTTGTGACCCACCTCCCAGCTTCCACCCTTCTTGCGTTTGTTCCCCTGCCGCAAACGCTCACCTGGACGCTCGTCATCCTCATTGTACGTTCTTGTACGTCGACGATGGACGTAGCGCCCCGTCAGGCTTTCCTTTCGGCCGTGGTGCTCAAGGAAGAGCGAACTTCAGTCATGGGTTGGGTGAACGTTGTTAAGACACTTGCACAGACGCTAGGTCCCAGTGTGACGGGCGCTCTGGCACATATTGACAAACAGTGGATCTGCTTCGTGGTGGCAGGTTCCTTGAAGGTCGTGTACGACTTTGGAATCCTCGGCGCATTCCTGAAAATCCGCCTCAATCGTGAGATGCAATGAAATATTACGAATGCTACACTATATACGTGCGCTTTATCCTAGAGTTTCAGGCGGCGGTATGAATGCCCGACCACGCCACCGATAGCCGAGCCGAGGTATGCGCCGGCAACGATGGTGACTGGCCATTGCTGCCAAGGCCTGTCCCAGTCAAGTGGGATCGGGACAGCTCCAAGCCATGCACCTAGCCAGGTTCCCGCGGCACCGCCGTAGACGCCGTTGAGAGGTAGTTTGGCACTGATGATGTCGCGCCACACGTTGGAGTCGAGGTTGTAGGCATATATCATGGGCTGCACAGAGAGTAGCGAGATGTGCACCGCACACAGGAGCGTTTGCGCCACATAGGACGTAGCAGGTGCCCCAAAAAGCACAAGCAAACCATGGACAAGCAATGACAGCATGCCGGCGAGAACGGCCGCCAAAATGGCGCTCGACACCTCGCCATCGGTCCTGGTTTTCTTGCCCTTGGCTCCCTTCCGTTGTAACACCAACACGCAATATCCAATCTGAATGATGGCAAGGAGTGGAACCGTCTTGGTCAAAACGCCAATCGGGTCTTTCGTGACACCCCCCTTCAAGATCCCCATAGCCATGAACGAGACCAGAACGATTGCATAGGCTATCTGACTGAGCATCTGGGCGTTTGCCGGCGTCCCAGAGCCCGCTTTAGCAGTTTTCGGTGCCATCGCTGCTCTTCGATGTCGCGTTGAAGTTGATGAGCCGCACGTATCGCGTATTGGGAAAGTAGAACCCCTGAAACTGAAAGTTTGTCAACCTTCTTGGACACGAGCCGTATCCCGATAATTAGGTGCGCTTGTATACGCTACTAGCTATGAAGCGCTCCTCAGAGCGCGCTTGGGTTCACCGAAGCGCTGGTCTCTGACTCCTCGTATTGTGTTGTTCACTTCATGAAATACTAAAGTCTGGACGCTGGTCGCCCCTATGCCTCAGCTCTACAATGTGCTTAATGACACCGCTTGCGATACAAGCATGAACTTGCCTGCTGTACATTGACACATCCTTTGAAAGTGGCAAACTTTTGTAGGATTGCAGGGACACAGCGCGTCGCCGATGTGAAGCCCTTCGCAGAACATCCTCGGGCTAATGATCGTCTGTACGTTACCCATGAGCCGAGGAACTCTTTTCGAATGCGAGCATGACATGCCAGTATTAAGTGCAATGAGATTCTATCGGCCCTCTGCCATTACGGAATACCCAGTGTGCAACAATGAACAGCCGATACGGAACATATTTAGATGCCATCCTTCGTCCCTTCACCGATATTCAAGTCAGCTTCTGGCGGGGGTATCTGTAAATTGAAGAAAGGGGTTCAACTCATCTTGCAGGGACCCTGTTGTCGGAGCATCGGCGAGTCAGATAACCTGAAGAAAAGCGTCGCCACTCGCCTAGTGAACTCTAAAGTCATCTGTCCGAATTGCGAACACATGAATGGGCCAAATGTAACAGCAGACAAGACAATAACTCAAGGTCAGCGAATATTATACATTTTGTCTAGTACGACAGGTAGGAGAATGCTTCTTCTAGTGCAGCGAGATCATCCCAGATGAGATGCTTGGCTGTGCTGCCGACCTTACGGCCGTATTGTTCTCTTTTCAGCATGGAGAGCGTGCAGTATCTGCCAATCACGTCGTAATCAAGCAGAGTTCTCAGAGACGACGACAATTGGGAAGTCGTAACAAAGTCCATCGTCCTGTGCATTCGAGGATTCAGCCCTGCAAAATGCTCACTCTTGTCTATGATCTGTTGCTGCACGACGTACAATCGTCTATAAGTGGCTTCGGAAACCGGGACGACTGCCAGGAAACCGCCGTCCGCGCAGCCACCCAGTGCTCCATAGGAGCTCTTTGTGCCAGCCAAAGGCATGAGTGTGAAGCATTGCACTTGGCGGCCCGAATAGAACTCTGATTTGCGAACAAGCCGTTGGCCCGACAGGGATGTTGGATCTTCAGGATCATATTGAAGGATGTGGATCTTCTTGTTGACGTCGGCCACAGCAAAAAAGAGTTGGCCGTCACTGACGAGGAACTCACCAGCTGTCATCTCCACGCCTTTGAAGTCCTTGCCAAACAGTACCATACGGTACGGGTCTTTCTGTGTTAGCGCTGTGTTGATGGGTACTTCGCGGTTGGACTCACCTCGAAGCCGACGTACCACATGCCCCGAAGCACGTCGCCGAGCAAAAGGAAGTTACCGAGGGACTTTGCCTCCACGACGAACATATTCAGGTCCATGAATGCTACTGGCACGATCGAATCATCTTCCTGCAGATTCCGCACCATCACCTTGGGTCCCTGAGCTACCAGTAAGTTGCCTTTCACCTCACAGAGCTGTGACACGGCGCCCTTCACAGACTCATTCATCACAAATTTCAATTTGTGGTTAGTTTCTGGCCTGCCAGGCTCCGGGACGACGTCAATGACATCATACAAGCCGTAGGTCCCCTTGACAGCAAGGTCCTCTCCTTTGTACCAACTTGCAGCGTATGCAATAAGTTCTCGTGTACGTTTTGTCCGCTCAGACACCTCCAGATTGACCGTCTTTACTGTCTCACAGAACTCGCCATCACCGAGCTCAGCAGTGTCAATCACCGACCACCCATTGGGCGAAATGAGATGTAGTTTGCCGCGCAACCCTGCAGCGGTTGGTAGCTCAGCGTCCAACTCTTCATCTGGTATGCGCTCAGACTCCTCATTCATTGCATGATGCGGTGTTTGCTCCGATGCTGATACCACGTACACATCTGCCTTGGCATGATAACAGATGCCATGGACGTTGTGCCCCAAAACAACTTGTTGCGTGACCCAGCCAGTAGTCGTATAGTCGGCTCGTCGAGGCAGGTGCCCCAGCCGAGCTCGGAGGACACCTGGCTCATCCCGGGCGTTTGGATCCATGAACTCTTGTAAGAAAAATACCTGGCCGTTGCCTAGATACCGCAGATCGATCACAGCAACGCTGTCCTTATAATCGTCGCCGGAGTCATTGCCAAATGGAATTATTCTCGGTGACGTGTGTCTACCCTTGAATACCCAATGTGGCGATAGACCAGCCACGAACAGTGTGTGATAGCCATCAACCTCTAGTGCTCGCAGGCCGCGCCGTCCAAGATACGGGTCATCCTGGCGGACTACCTGGCGAATGGACGCAAGACCACCCACGCTGTCCTTCTTGAGTCTCAATTCACCGTCTTGCCAGAACTGCCGGTATAGGCAGAAGTCGCCGCTGCGCGAAAGCAAAGCCAGATATTCATCAGAGGCCTCTGCATCTCCCAATCGACAGAACTCGACTTGCTCAACTGAGAAAGGTGGTGCTGGTGTTGTGAAAGCCCGCTGCTGGGGCAGAGAAGTTCCATTGGGCTTTCCGTCCTCCTTTGATTCACCACCCGCTTTCCTCTCGGTAAGAACACTGCTTAGCTCCGTGACACCCTGCAAGGTTATAGACTTGTCCGGGCGAAGCAGCGCTGTTATTGCAACCTCGTTACTTGCGGAGACTGTCACAAGAACAGGCTCCGCGGCTATGGCGGCATCACTAGAAGATCCAGTTTCGTCTTCGGATGCACGCGAGTCGTCTTCCATGCTGCTTCGTTTCCGTTTCATGTTCTTTGTTCGACCGTTGCTACCCGGCGGGTGGAAGGCATGCGAGTGGGCAGCACTGATAGCCTTGACGTTTTTTGGAATGACAGGAAGCGCCATCTCTTCAATTGTAACGTCTTTGCCAGCCACCTCACACTTGAACACACTCACGGCACCATTGTCTAGCAGCACGGCGACGAATTGACCCGTGAACTTGACCTCGACCACCCCTGCTGCGAGACTTATCTTGTGACGCTTCCCCAGATTGCGCGGCAATGCCACAATTCCATCCTCCAAAACTTGAACAATGACCTGACTGTCGCAAACGGCAAGGATGTCGCGAGTTTGTTGTCTTGTAACGATGTTGTGCTTTCGTAGCTTCGTGAGCTCACCATCCAAGCCACCATCCTTTTTCGCCCAGAACACTGCTGTCTGGTCTGCAGAGGACTGAATCACATATTTTGGCGTGCCGCGTTCACCTTTCACGATCCAAACGTTGTCGCATTCATCCTCAAACTCCAAAGCCACTGATGTGACCCTTTCTGGCCGCACAGCCTGTGCGAACCGCGTGATGGAACCAAATTCTCGGTTCCCTGTGACAGCCACCACTTCGCCGGTACGCTTCGCTGAGGAGTTCTGGCCGAGCACACAATCTAGAACTGGGCCCGGAGATTTTAGCGTGTCCAAGATTTGCCAGGTAATCTCACGGGTGTCTGAGGATAGCTCGTCGACCTCCATTTCCTCGCCGTAAATGTCATCATCACCATAGAGGTCGTCATCACTATTGGTCGACTTCGCGGATGTTTTCTGTTGCCTCTTTTTCTTTGAAGAGGAGATTTCAACGTCCGCCCATCCAATGAGGAAAGAGCTACCAGCAAGGCTGCCTATGAACACGCTGTGGCCAACCGTCGTCATAGTTGATGGGTTGGGGATCTTTATTGTCTTGCCACATTCCGAGGGCAAAATTTGGTCGACAGACTTGGGACCATCCTCTTCAGCGTCCTTGCCATCTTCCTTGGGTGCATCTATCGTGATTGTTCGCGGAAGTAAAGATAGAATTGCATCTTTCGGATAGATAGTAGACACCGCGATATCCGTTTTGGCTGGTTCAAGCGAGAGCCCGTTGAGCTTTCTTCCATCGATGTCAAACTTGACTGTCCAGAGCTCGCCGTCTTGGGTCACGAGAAGACACTGCGTTCGGCCAGGAACCTGGACGACTTTGCAGCCCTCTAACCGCAGGTCGAGATGGCTTTGATCCAGGAACCCGGGGAAGCGCTCTCCAGTTGACCGCGAGTAAAATTTGTTTACTATTGTGCCCGTCGCCTTGCCAGCATTGTCAATGTGAATCAATTGATTAGCTCCTGTGATGAGCACACCTCCACCGAACGTTAGGGGCACGAGCGACTCGCAGTCATACGGCAAATCCGTGACGCTGACAATTGCTGTGCTCTGCCGTTCACTGAGATCAAGAGACAGCAGCAAATACCGCACTGTGTCTTTGTAGTTCTGCAGAAGAGGAGCCCACGTCCGCTGCGGCTGGAACAGGATGCCCACCGTTGGCTCTCGATATTCGTAGAGAAACGCCAAGTCGATGACGTTAGATATGTCCTCATCGAGCTTTGAGGCCTTGACGACAAAGCTGGGGCTGTAGATTGGCGTGAGGTCGCCCTCGGCCTTGCGATCCTCAAGGTCATCTCGTGCCTGGAATGGTAGGAACGCCAGCTGGTCACCTTGAAACACTAGACATGCACAATTCGAGTCCGGATCAGTGCGGCAGTAGGTTGGTGTCGCGTATGGCTCTGCAAAGTTGGCATCCAGGAGGTTCTTCTCGTAGTAATGCAGAGAGACCGTGGCAATGGAGAAGGTCGCGGGGTTCCATTTCAACAAGACCATCTTGGCGAACATGAAGCTCACCAGCAAGTAGTCGCAAGCTGGGTTTTCGGCAGTGCGAACTGCCGCCAGGCCGACGACATCGCCCTCCAGACTGAACTCTGCGACCAGGATCAGCCGTTGCCGGTCGGTGTGGCGGTATATCTGCAGGAGGTTCGAGCCACGCACAACCGCCAGGTCGCGCTGCCCTGGTTCGACGAACGAGAGGGCCAGCGACCGTGTGACCACGCTCGGTGGCACCACCGTCTTGTAAACGTGCATCCTCCAGGTGCTCGAGGATGAAATCCGTGCGGCTCAGCACAACGGGGTTCGAGATGCGAAAATTTACTCGTCGCGTCCCCGCGACGTGCGGCTCAAAGCATCCGGTAGCGCGATGCGAATGGACTCTTGTGTTTCGGGATCCGCGATGCGGAAATACACTCTCGTTTTTCAGATCCGCGATGCGAAAATTGACTCTCATGTTTCAGGATCCGCGATGCGAAAATTGACTTTTCGTGTTTCCGGATCCCGAAACCCCGCTTGTAGATCAACCCGGGGTCGGCAAACACACGGGCCGTCGCGACGAAAGCCAGCTCGCTCGGACAAACCAACACACCGTGGCCGACCGTCTGGACTGTCTGACTGGCAGAACTCGTGCTGCGAAGCTCTGAACTACGACTACAGCAGCACCGCCGTTAGCCGAGATCAAAACAAATCTTTCACCTCCACACAGCCCGTTCACCACTGACATACGATGAGCCGGACAGAGCAGGCTATGCTGGAGACGGCACCAGCGCCCGTGCCACCCGAGCTTGACGTGCCTCCGGCGAAAAAGAAGCAGCTGTCAGGCGTCGGTGGCTTCCTAGCCGGCGGCTTGGCCGCCTGTGGCGCCGTAACCGTGACCAACCCGATAGAGCTTGTCAAGACCCGAATGCAGCTCCAGGGCGAGCTGGCCGCGCGAGGAGAGGTCAAGAAGGTCTACACGGGCCTGTTCCAGGCTCTGGGGGTTATCTTCAAAAACGAGGGTATTCGGGGAGTCCAGCGGGGTTTGATGCCGGCCTACATATACCAGCTATGTCTGAATGGCTGTCGGCTTGGATTCTACGAACCTGCACGCCAGCTGCTGGGTCATTACGTTCTCGGCGACGCTGATGGACACATGTTTGCGCTCAACATTGTCGCTGGCGCTACCTCCGGCGTGATGGGTGCAGTTCTCGGCTCTCCGTTCTATCTTGTCAAAACCCGGATGCAGTCTTACAGTCCTGTGTTCAAGATTGGCACCCAGACCCACTACACCAGTGTCTGGAACGGCCTCAGCACGATCTTCCGCGCTGAGGGCATCCGCGGGCTTTATAGAGGCGTGGATGCCGCCATTCTCCGGACCGGTGCAGGTAGCTCAGTGCAGCTCCCGATCTACAATTGGGCCAAAAACCTGATCTCACGGCACGATCTGCTCCCCGAAGGTCCTGCACAACACCTCGGTGCTTCAGCGCTCTCTGGCGTTGGCGTCTGCATCGTCATGAACCCGTGGGATGTGCTCATGACGCGCATGTACAATCAAAAAGGCAACCTTTACAAGAATCCCTTTGACTGCCTTGTGAAAACGGTCTCCACGGAGGGCATTTTTGCCCTGTACAAGGGATTTGTGCCACACTTGTTTCGCATCGGCCCGCACACCATCCTTACATTGATGTTCATGGAGCAGACTATGTACTGGATGAAGCGCTTCGAAGGCGTTCATGTATAATAACTATCGCATATTAGACTATTTGCCATTCTCTTCATCCTTGTCCCATTTGTACGTCGCAGCCAGCCGTGCATTGAGGTGTTCCAGGGCTGTCAGTGCTTTTGCCTGGGTGTTGACGGCGTGATTCGCGACGGCTCGGACACGCGGACTGGGCACTGGCACGAGCGCGGCGTCGTTCTCGGGATGACAGAAGTACACCACGGAGTAGCGGTCCTGGCCCGTCTCTTGAACGTGCTTGGGGAACTTCACTCGATGAACCGTTGAAGTCAGCACGCCGGCGGTCCAGAACTGCAATAGATCTGCTATGTTAACGAGAATGGGCGGGCTTGATTCCGGATCTTTGGCCGGAAGAAACGGCACGGGTTGCCAGTCCTTGGTGGCTGGTGACAGAATCTCTAGGCCGTCTTGACCCTCTTTCTGAAAGAGCAGCGTGATCGTTCCGTAGTCAGAATGGGCGCCGGCACGAATGACCTCCTCCGGCTGCGCCTTCTTCTGGCCGTGATAGTACAGGAATCTGAGAATGCTACCAGTCGGTTGGCCTGATCTGTGGCGGTTCACAAAGAAGTTTTCTCCACCTGCGGATTCGTCGATTTCCAGACCAGCGGCCAACAGCCTCAACAGTCGATTTGTGAGGTCCTGGCATTTGCGCTGGTAGGCTTTGAGCTGGTCACGATGGCTCTCGAATATCGCTGGCAATGGCTGATTGGGGCCTGTGCCGAAGATGCCGAAATTGAACGCCTCCTTTGGGTCGCCCTGTGTCTGGTTCTCGGGGTCCAGGACCTCCTGCTTCATGCAGCTGTAGCCTCTGTTGTCCTTGCTGATGGGAAACTTTGCCTTTTCGCTGTCTGGCTGGTCGAAGAACCGCCTGGAGAGCTCGAAGATGGAGTCGACGTCGGATTTGGTGAAGCCAGAGCCCTCGATGAAGATGAATCCCTGGGTCGAGGCCTCGTGGACGAGTGCTCTCGCTGCCTCTGCGTCCATAGACGATATGTCTACGACGTTGACTGGCCCTCCCATTGTTTTAGTCCGCTTCGTGAGCCGGGACGCCGGTATTTAGGGTCTCGCACTTTTTTCACTCGCGATACGGAAGTGTGGGGTCGGAGGTTCGGCCCGCATAGATCGTGCAGGCTGCACGTCACTCGGAACTTGCCGAGCGACTGACCGCGGCTCACCGGCGGCCGGGTGGCGGACGTGTGCTGGCCTGCTGGGGCTCTCACGGGACGGCACGGGTCCCAGGACTCGTCCCAGGGCTCCCTTCGGTGGCTCGTCCTTTACTCGGTAGGTCTATAAGTGAAAGTGTGGGCCGACACAAAATGGATCTGTATTGGCTATCAGAGCTCTTCCTTGGTCGAACTCGTGGTCAGTTTGTCCTCCAGCGAGGACACCTTGGACTGGATCTGGTTCGGCTGGCCGGGCCCTGGCCGCCACTTTGGCACATCACGCATCTTGCCACCTGCAGCCTTCACCTTCTTCACTGTCTCCTTTAGGACGCTGAGAGTGTTGTCGCCGCAGAGCGTGAGCTCTCTGAAGTACGTACGGTGCGTCGGGCTCACGTAGGAGTTGAACTTCCAGGGACGCACCTGCGGGAAGCTGATGGTGCGCCAGAGCGCGTTGCCAGCAATGCAGAAATGGTTTCTCTGGCCACTGCAGTAACGCACTGACTCCACAGCGGGGTTGTCGTCAGTGCCAGCGTCAATGTAAACCTCGCCGCTGTGGGGCCAGTACTTGGAGGGCCTGGGGATCCAAGAGCTGCCTCGAAATATCGAAAACAGAGGCAGATGGGGGATAAGGTCATTCTTGTGAGTGAGCCTGAACAGCTTTCGCGAGTCGCCCTTGCCAAACTCCATGGTCTTTGCAGTGACGTCGTCTGGGCCAAAGAAAAGCCGGTCGACCCAGTCGGCGAACGCCTTGTTGCCGACCTTGGGCGCACCGGCTGTGATTACGATTGGATCAGTAACACCGTTCAGGCGGTAGTTGATGCCCGTGAGCAGCGCCACGGCGCCGCCCAGCGAATGGCCCGCCACCACGATCTGGTAGTCCGGGTGGAGATGCAGCAACTCCAGAAGCCGGTTGTCGATGTGGTCGAACGTGGTGTTGTACGCCGCGATGAAGCCGTCGTGCACAAGACAGTCGACGCACGACTCGTTGATGTTGCGGGCGTTGGTGACCTGGATCAACGGCGCTTTAAAAAAGCGAAAGTTGTAGGCCCAGTCGGACGGCGAGTGGCTGCCGCGAAACACTACGACGACCTCCTTGTACTTGTGGTCCACGGCGATGTAGCCGCTGACAGCGGTCTGGTCGGAGCCTGACCAGCGCATGTCGAGCTCGAGGTGGGGGTAGTCGGCGCAGCGGCCGTCACACTCGAACTTCTTGCTGATACCGGCCACGGAAGGGTCGTTGCCAATGCAGTAGGCGATGTCCATGAGCCCGACGTAGTACCTGAGGAAGTCATAGTCTTTCTGCGTGAGGGGCGCGGTGGCATCGGCCGCGGTGGCCTGGTCACAGACGGCTGTCGCGACGAAGGCGAGCACCACGGCCAGCAGAGCTTGAACGCGGGCCATTGTTGAGTGTGTGTTGGAGCGGCAGAGCCGATTGCGACGGTCAATCCGCCTCGTATCGCGCCTTTCCTCCCCCCCCTCCTTACCCCACGCGACCTCTTCATAGCAGTCGTTATTCGGACTGCGCGCATTGCGTCACACTGCGTCTTCGGTCACGTGCGCTGTACCCTGCCGCGTCACGTGGGCGCAGTCACGTGGATTGTATTGCAGTATCACGTGATGAAAGCTGCATGGCCACGTGATATGGTCATGTGACAGGCTTATCCCCTGTCTACTGTGAGGGCCGCCACGCAGAGCCGGACGAAAAGCCCAGACGTCACCAGCGCCCCGACGCGGCGCCCGGACACCGCCACGCACCCTCAGAGCGGCCCTGCCACCGCCAGACCGCTGCCCCTTCCCGGCCAGCCAGACCCCGTTACCCGGCCAGTACCGCTAACAGCCAACGCGACCGCGACACCCGACGAGGACCGTGGGGGGCACAAGGAGGCGGAGAAGCACACCAGCGGGGGCCGAGACATGACGATTCGCCCGCTCGACAGCTTCGCGAGCGAGCGGCGGGCTGTCAAGAGCCTGTCGCTCGCCGTTTTGCGCGACGCACGGCTCGGCATCGACGCTGAACACTACTTCCTCAAACTCATTGGCACCAAGGCGCGCGAACCGCTGGTCCACGCGACCGGAGGCTTCCCCCAGATGGTCACCGCCGCGCTGGACGCCGATCTGCGTGCTCTTAAGACCTACAACATCCAGCCGCTCTTTGTGTTTCGGGGCCTCGGGCTGGTGCCCCTGGACCCGCCGTTCAGCGGCCACGACACAAAGCAGGCACGTCTGCGCCAGAGCTGGGACCTCTACGACCGTGGCCAGGGCGACGCCGCCGTGACGTCGTTCTCGGACGTCCCCGTCGACTCGGACGACTTTCGTTTGTGTGCCCGCGAGCTCCAGCGTCTGCTGTGGAAACGCCAGGTCCCCTTCCAAGTGGCCCCGTTCACAGCGTGGGCCCAGCTGGCCTACCTGCACAACGATGCCAACGTTGTGGACGCAGTGTACGGCCCCACGGAGGTCCTTCTTTTCGACGTCGAGCGGCTCATTGTGTCTCTCGACGCCCGCAGCATGAACTTCCAGTTCGTGACACGCCCAATACTACTCAAGGAGCTCGGTATCTCGTACGATCAGTTTCTGCAGGCGTGCCTGGCGTCAGGCTCGGGCCTCACACAGGGGGTGGCATCCCCACTACTGGCCACTCACCCCCAGGCGGGCGCAGCGGCCCTCCGTACGGCTCAGGATATACTGGCAGCGCAGCCGTCTTTGTACACTGCGCTGGCGACCGTGCCGGACAACCGCAAGCCGCCGTTCATTGAGCGGTATGAGCGGGCATGGGCTGCACTTCAGTTCCACCCTGTGTTCAAGGAGTCTGGTCGGGCCGAGCCGTATATGCCCAACCCGGAGTACAACACCGAGAACATGCCCAGCGATATCCACGAGTTCGTGGCACAGCGCATGCCCGACGAGCTCTACTTTTACCTCAGTCAGGGGCTGCTCGGGCCAGAACTCCCCGAGGCAATTGCTTTGGGCCAGCTCCCGGTACCGGCGCCCCTGGATGGTGGCGACTCTCGTGAATATCGCAGGTTCACCGAGAGCATGCAAGACTGGCGCTCACGGGCCATCACGCTGATCGTTGCCACACTTGCGCGATACTACCAGTACAAGACCGTGAAAACTGTCTACTGGTACGACCCGGGTCGCCCGCGTGATCTTCCCCGCGTGTCGCCAACCCCTGGTGCCCTTCTCCAGCAGCTGGCTGCCTGGAGGATACCCGACTCCGTCGTCAAGATGCTGGGCCCTGTCAACTTTGGGGTTCTTTCTGGGCTTAGGTCCGAGGATAACGTCAAAGAGACGATCGGCCAGACTCGAACCATAGGCACTGACAGCGAGGTGCTCGCGTCCGTTTACTGCCGTGCCCTGCAACTGACAGGGTTCTTGGACGGCAAGACACACATGCTGACACCCTGGGGCCGTGTCGCGGCTGAAGGAGTATCGACCCTCCTAGACAGATATAAGGCCGAGGGACAGCCCGGCCACGACCAATCGACAGTCCTGGAGGCAGGGTTTCTCGCAGCATGTCTCCTGCGCGCCGGGGTGCTCAACAGTAAGCAGTACGAGCCCGCTTACAAGGGTATTCTTGGGCTCGGTACGACTGAGCAAAAGGCCGCCGTAGCGCTTTTCGCTAGGGTGGCTTGCTGTCTCCCATTGCGTCACAAACCCCTGGAATATTTCGGCGTTTTAAACAGGAGCCTACTGTCGTTCCACGCCTTCGTCGCCACCCAGGCACAAGCACTGCGCTGGGTGTTTGAGGCTGTTCTCTACAGCCTTCTTGCCACGGGCACAATAGACCGTGTGGCCCGTGACGAATGGACAGGTCTCGGTGCAGCGTTGCCGTTCACTCTGGACCCCAATTGCATCATAGGCGTTGCAGCCAAGTCATACTTTGACGACGTGTTTTCATCTAAGGAGAACGGGGATACAGCACTAAAAAAGGCGAAGGAAGCACTTCCATCGCGGTTCCGGAACGCAGAGAACGTCATTGACGACCTCCACTCTGCATTCATGGTGTGGGATGCAACGGTGAGGGCGGTGAACGAGGCGAAGGCACAGAGCTTGGTTGACGATGATTTGGTCAAGCAGTTCACAAATGCCGACGCCGTTATTCAAAAGTGGAAGTTTTAGTTCAAAAGTTGCCCAGTCCTGTGCCTCGACGGGGGAGATCGACCGCCTGCTCTCTGAAAATAAATACACAAAGTGTGACACATGTCTTCATATCAGATCATTGCCTATGCTCGTTAGTCGTTAGTATTAGCATTTTTGCGGTGTCGCAGTGCGATGAACCAAAAACCGCTGCTATTGTGTCGAGATGGGCGGGCTGGAAGAGCCATGGGCAGTGGATGCTCCGACGGGTGCAGCGGTAGTCATCACAGCGGGGCCCGATGCCGCGCGACCAGCAGCGGCTGCCTCCGCTGTGGATCGTTCCCTGCGTGCAGCAGAGGTGGAAGATCCGCCAGCTGTTTGCGAAAGGCCGCACGAGCCCCGGTCTGATGAGTTGCTTGGAACGCACCAGTTGCGATGGAGGTTCCAGGCATTCAGCTGGCACGCCTTGGAGCAATACTTGGTGCGCTTGCAACGTCTGCACTTGGCAAACTGACGTGGATACTCTTCCCACTTTCCACATGCGCTGCTGGCACACTGGCGAATCCCTCCACGCGACTCGTCCTTGCGGCAGGCGTTGCGCATAATGACGCCTGCCCAGTACTGAACGTCGGGAGGGAAATGCTTGACGGTGAACTGCTCCACTAGCGGGAACACGTTCACCGTCTCGCCCAAATACTCTGCCGCAATGTCCTGCTCAGCCGAAAAATCGTACCGGTCATAGCACCAGTGGCCGTGCTCTGTACAGTTAGCGTCCTTGGAGGCATGGTTACTCAACCCCTTGCGACCTTTTTTCTTCCTTCCTGCAACGGAGATTGGTGGTGTCAAACTCGCCACCTTCAGTGGAACCTCGTGGCCAGCATCGTCCACCAGCATCGCGTCATCGTCACTAGAGCTTTCGCCGAGGCCAAACGCTCCCGTCCGCGTGTCTTCGCCGTAGATGCGCACATTGTCCTTGGACGCCGCTTTCTGATCCTTCTCGACAAGGTCCCGTCGTCGAAGGGGCGGCAGGGTGCTGTCGCGAAGGGAGAGGTCGGGAACGAAATGCGACTCTTGAAGGTAGGACTTGAGCCTCGAGTACTTTGACACAAACGCGAGGATCTCTAGTGACCACACAACGTCTTCTTCGCGTGGCACAATCACGCCATCTTGGAACACGCGCGGCGTGACTGGCATTCCACTGCCAGACACAGACGCCCCCATGCCTGGCGCACCAGGTGCCGCAAACACAGCAGCAGCCGGCGCGGCAACAGCAGGAGCGACGTTAGGCTGCGCAGTCGCAGTGTCTGCCTCTGCAACCGTCGTCTGGCTAGCGTTGTCTGAATGCTCACGGAAAGGCACTTCACCGCTAGCGGCGGCCTCCGAGCCGCGGCGAGCTCGCTCAGCCCGCTCGACCCGTTCCGCCTCCTCGAGAGCCTGGCGCGCACGCGCCGGATCCATGTGGAGCCGGTCCCAAGACTCGCCGTCGTCGGCCTCCACCACGTCGCCCGCAGCGGTATTGGCCTCCGCTTCAGGAGTCGCGCGCTCAACAGATTCCCGCGGCGTTGCGATGCCGGATCGCTCCTCTGTTGGTGTCGCACCACGCGAGGTATGGTAGTGATGATGATGGCGGTGGTGGTGGTGCCGATGCGAGTGCGGATGGCCATGGGGCCGGGCAGCGGCCCCTATTGCAGCCTCCGACGCCGCGCGCACTGCCTCTCGAGACGTCATGCCAGACTCGCGAGCCTGCCGGTCGACATTCTGGAACGCCCGTGCGTGCATTTGGGCTGCTGCCACTAGCTCGGCCCGGCTGCGCGCATTCTCGGACGCCAGGGTGTTGACCGACATCACGCTTACAGTGTCACTCGTCCCCAGGTCAGTAACTGCAGTACTGACGGTCATTTCGGAGACGGAGTCGTCCACGTCCATGGCATCGCTTGCAGACGCTGTGCTACCGCTGCTCTGGTCACCCACAGGTTCCGGGCTCACGCTACGCATGGCGACGTCGGCGCTGCCGCCGCGGGCACTGCCCGCGCTGGCTGCGGCCGGCGCCACACGGCGCGGATCCAGATGGCTGTGGGAGTGAGCATGGGTGGTAAACACGCCGCTGCTTGCCTGAGAGTGGAGCGACCGTACACCGCTGGCATTGGTGCCCTGGAGGTGCGCCCGTCGACGGTAGAAGTCGGCAATGCTCGTGGCTAGTCCGGACCCTGTGTTAGTTTTTGGCGTCTGACCGCAAAGACGCATTCTACCGCACCCACCTTGACCAGAGTTCTCCGGCTCCGGGGCCGGAGCTTCTGTCTCGTCTCGCGAGAGGATGATGGAACTGCTTGCAGACGTCGTGAAACTGGACGCCGCAGAGTTTGGCGACGCGCTGCCCTCCATGGACGACGTGGAGTCGGCCATGGTCTGGGTCTGTGCTATGGGGATCCCAAGGCCCGCGTTGGCGGCACCGGACCGAGACCCCTCGCCACGCGGCGCGTCGGCCGGCTCAGCGCGTGAGGGCGGCGTGGGGTCGGCCTGAGGGGTCGTCTGCTGCGTGTGGGGTCGCAGGTGGCGCGCGACGGAGGCCGAGTTGCTGGGCTGGACGTTGCGGACCTGCGGCCAGCAGTCGGCGCGACTGCAGGCGCCAGTGCGGTGGCAGCCCGAGCCGACACATGTCTGCTTGTGGGTCTCGAGGTAGTTGTCGAGCACGGTGGCGATTATGGGGATCAGGCCGGACTCGACGACGCGGCGACGGATGTGCTCTGTGCCGCGGGTGCCGACAAACACCAGGCACTGGAAGGCGAGGGTCCATTTCCATGCCACGAGCCGGTGGACGTCCTTCTGGTGGGCCTTGTCCTGGCACTCTTTGAGGATGGTGATGAGGCGCTCGAGGCCGCCGTCGGAGCAGAGGGTCTCGCGGACGCGGGCGCTCGAGCTGGTGAGGTAGGTGAGGTGGTTGAGGCTGTTGATGAGGGGCTTTTCGCTGGTGCAGTCGAGGGCGCGGCGGTCGTACAGGGTCGACGTTATGCTAACGCTGGCCCTGTTGGACGGCACGCTGCGGAAGTTGCTCTCTCTCATAGTGGCGCGTCCGAGCGTGAGGTCTGGCAGGCAGCCGAGGTCTGGCAGGCAGCGTCCGAGTCTGGACGGGCAGCCGTGCGAGGGTCTGGA
>JANJPH010000072.1:0-39316 GCA_030407195.1 [Candida] tunisiensis
AAACAACTCTACGCTAATCGACTTACGATTTACTTGGTCCCTCGCGCAAACGTGTGCATGACCTTGTGAGCTTTGTAACGTAACAGGGCTTACACCGCTCGCCTGTCACAGCCCAAACGAGCGCCCTATCGGCAACCCCAACCCTTATCTGCGCTGCCTCCATCTCCAAGCGGCTGCATCGCGCAGCCGCCAGCGTCGACGACAGGCAACTCTCAATTGACAGCGGCACACAGCAATATGAGCAATAACGAGGGCGAGAGGGGCATGTTCGGCGGCAACGACAACAACCAGGGCGGCCAGGACCGCGGCCTGGTCGGCAGCATCGTCAATGCCGCCATGGGCAGCGGCAAGAACCACAACCAGGGCGGCTACGGCAACCAGGGCGGCTACGGCAACCAGGGCGGCTACGGCAACCAGGGCGGCTACGGCGGCAACCAGGGCGGCTACGGCGGCAACCAGGGCGGCAGTGGCGGCGGCCTGGGCGGCATGATCAGCTCTGCCCTCAGCGGCAACTCGGGCAAGCAGAGCCACGGCAAGAGCTCAATGCAGGACAAGATCATGGGCGCCGTCGTGGGTGCTGCTGCCAGCAAGATCCTAGGCACGGACAATAAGAAGCACAACCAGGGCGGCAACCAGGGCGGCTACGGCAGCAACCAGGGTGGCTACGGCGGCAACCAGGGTGGCTACGGCGGCAGCCAGGGCGGCTACGGCGGCAACCAGGGCGGCTACGGCGGTGGCGACCAGGGCGGCTACGGTGGCGGCCATGGTGGCCCTGGAGGCTACGGCGGCGGCCCCGGTGGCCCCGGTGGCTACGGCGGCGGTCCTGGCGGCCCCGGAGGCTACGGAGGGAGCCATGGCGGCGGAGGCTTCGGTGGACGCGACGACCGTAGGGACAATTACGGCGGCGGCGGCGGCTATGGCGGTCGCGACGACCGTCGTGACAACTACGGCGGTGGCGGCGGCTTTGGCGGGCGCGACGACCGCCGGGACAACTACGGCGGCAACCAGGGAGGCTATGGCGGTGGCGGCGGCTCCAACCAGGGCTACTACGGTGGCGGAGGTGGCGGCGGCCGGTACTGAGTGTCTTTTATCCTGTTGATGTAGTTCAATTGAGCCTTTTGATATTTGTGCCCCAGGGTCACGTGCTGCGCTCTGAAATTTCATGCTACGCGGTGTGTGTGCGAGGCGAGTGGCGGTGCGAACGCGAACCCTGAAGACAATGGCGTTTGCTCGGCCACGGGAGGTGCGTGCGACTGTGGAGCTGAATGCCACGGAGGCACGGATCCGCGAGCTGCTGGTGGGATGTGCTCAGGAGCTCGCAAAGGCCCAGCAGCGGGACGTGGTCCTGCGGTTCACAGGCGGCTGGGTCCGTGACAAGCTGCTGGGCCTTGGTTCAAATGACATCGATGTGGCCATCAACTGTATGACTGGCCTTGAGTTCGCCGAGAAGCTGGCCGAGTACATGACCAGAAACGCTGCTTCCCTCGGCGTCGAGCCCCGGTCAGTTCACAAGATTGAACGCAACCCAGAGAAAAGTAAGCATCTCGAGACGGCCACCACGCGACTGTATGGGTCTGACGTGGACTTTGTGAACCTTCGGAGCGAGGAGTATGCAGCAGACTCGCGAGTTCCAGTTGTGGGGTTCGGTACGCCCACAGAGGACGCCCTTCGTCGCGATGCCACTCTCAATGCGCTCTTCTACAATCTCCAGGACCAGATAGTGGAGGATTTCACCGGACGGGGAATTGAGGACCTCAAGCAAGGGCTCCTACGGACCCCTCTTCCACCGTATGAAACTTTCAGAGACGATCCATTGCGCGTTCTCCGGTTGATCCGGTTTTCCGCGCGGTTCAGATTCAACATCGAGGCCACGGCGCAGAAGGCGATGGCGGACCCTGACATCAAGGCTGCTTTTCAGACCAAAATCTCTCGTGAACGAGTTGGTGTGGAGCTGTCTAAGGTCCTGCTCGGACCTCATCCCGCCATCGGGCTCACTTGGGTGGCGACCCTGGGCCTGGAAGAATCTGTGTTTCAGCTGCCTGAGAAGTACTGGGCTGAGAACACCGTACAAGCTCAGTATGACATCCCCGGCCACCTCGCGTCGCTGCAACGAGTCACCGAAGCTCCCGTGCACCCAGAGCTCAACTACAACTCGCTCGCACCGCGAGACAAAGAGATACTGCTGCTAGCGGTGGTACTGCAGCGCTGGGGCACTCAGAATGCTCAGAACGACAAGAAGAAACCCGTTCCGGCGGCGGCCATGGTGATACGTGAAGGCTTGAAGCTGAGCGTTGCTACCAGCGATGCCGTTGCAGGTGCACTGTGCACGCAAACTGCTGTATCAGCAATCGCGGCGGCTGCCACACCCTCACGTAAAGAATTGGGCCTGCTTGTTCGGCAGTGCGGAGCGCAATGGCGCACAGTTTTTCTCTACTCGCTGGTCGTTGAAGCCGGCGGTGCGCACGAACTGGAGACCATTGTAAAGCGCTACAATGCCGTAACCGACGCCGTAGTTGAGCATGGTCTCCAGGATGCATGGGCTTTCAAGCCCTTAGTTGACGGCAAGCAGCTCATGGCGGCGTTCGGGAGTGGCGGCAAGTGGCTACGACCGGCCCTGGACAGGGTGATGGAGTGGCAGCTCGAAAACCCGATGGGCACGTCCGACGAATGCATCGCCCACCTACTCACAATGAAAGACGACCTCATGAAAACAGCATAGAAAGATAGATGTTACATTCCTCCCATACCACAAAACATATATAAACATCAACGCTGGCGACGACACACGTTAACCCAGGACTTGACCAGGAACGTGAGACATCCTGTGAAGCGCACGACCGCCAGAATGGCAGTCGACCACAGCAGAAAGGCGAAAAAATAGGTGGTCCGCTTTGAAACGTTGGCCGTGATTCCTAGCGTTGTAATCTGGTTCGACGTGATCCCCAGCGTGAGTGCCACATTACTGAATATCCAGAAGATGATGAGATTCGTGCGGAAGATACGGTTCTCATCGTCCGGACTAAGTTTCTCTTTGGTGTTCGGAACCTCGAACTTGCGCGTCGCCCGCTTGACAACGTCCTGGAAACGGGCGTCAATGTCATGCTGTGGGAGATCTGGCTCTTCCACAACAGCCTGCTCTGCATCCTTAGTTTTTGTCGACTTGGCCTCTGGGAGGGCGTCCGCCTTGTCTGAACCCTTCGTGCCCCAGGACACGTCATGCCAATTGCAGAACGCGTACACGTTCAAAATGTTGACAAACGAAGGCATCAGGAACATGTACTGCAGGAACGAGTGGAAGCAGTGCCATGGATCAAGATATAGGAGACCAGACAGGATGTAGAGGCCAAACGTCGACGCCAGGGCGACTAGTATGAGACTTGTAACAGAGCTGAAAAAGTTTCGGAAAAACTCATCAATGGAGTTGAAGCTGTTGTTCGAAACTTTGAAGGCCTGTGCCGAGAGGTAAAACGATATAGCGACAACGTACATCTGGATGATGCCAAATACGATGATAGCGCTATAGTAGCCCCATTTTGCACCTTTCGGCCGATTACCTAGCGCAAGGATGAAAGACAACACCAGGAACGACACGTATGCGTATTTGAACGCCAACGCCACTATCGGCGACACCGTGTCTCCGAAAGGAAAGCCGGACTGTGTCGTGCCTTTGTTAAACTCTTTTGGGTTCGCTGCAAGATCCATGATGACAGTTGTAGTCAAGAAGTATGAAGCCAGCGCAAACCAGGATAAGACGAGGGTGAGGATATTGTAGATGAGCTGAATGTGGAAAAACAGCATGCGCAAAGGGTTATGTCCAGACCGGTAGACCTGTGCAAAGTGCATCACAGCATAGAGAGACGCCGCAAACGAGCCATTGAGCCATCTTCGCCGCTGGGAAATGAACTCTGCGATACCCTCGGGTACGTCGGTTTCTGCCTTTGAACTTTTGACGTAGGTCAAATGCCAGTTTTGATTGCGCTTGAAAGTCACCTCGAAGCAGAGAATGCGATCCTCGGCCAAGAACATGTTCTTTGTGAAAATGTTCATGCCTTCAACGCCCTTTTTGCCATTCTTGCTGGACAGCGTCGCGTCGCCGTGAAAGTACTGCTCCATGGGCCGGCCTTCGATAGCACGGTACCGGTACGCGGAGAAGGCGCCGGGAAGCACCGAGACGTATCCAAACGAAGATTCGAGCGGTTTGTCTAGGATATTAGAGATCTTGTACTCGAAATTTTGGCCCGCAACGAGTGGATTCAGCAGCATCTTCTTGCCACGGCCCAACATGGCGTGGATCTCGCCGCAAGCACCGCCGCACTTCTTGTTGAGGTAAAAGGCTTCCCACAACGCGAGGAGTGACTTGGAGCCAGGCTTCGTGCCTGCGTCGAGCAGAATAATCACGTTCGGCTCGAGGATGCGTCCAAGAGCATTGAAAACCCAGCGGTGCGAGTTGATCTTCTTGCTGTTCTTCTGCTTGAGACAGAAAATTACCTGGATGGGTGGCAGTGAGAACTTGTCACCCTCTATGGGGCCGATAATCTTTTGTTTCGGGGTCATACACAGCTGCGTCGTGTACTCGAATATGTGTGCCACGGTCTCTTGGCCGTCCACTGTCTTTTTCATGATACCGTCCTGGTAGACGCCGATGGTAGCAAGCATGTCAAGCGTCTCCTTGTCGCAGGGGTCAATGCCATCAAACACCAGGCATACAACGATCTTCTGCCACGCCGGGCCGCCGCTGTTCCAGAACTTGGACCGCTTCAGATTGCAGATATCTCGAATGTTTTGCATCACACCGTACAGCGTGCGGGCCGTCAACACTTTGTCTTCGTTGTAGTACGTGATGGTGATAAGCAGTTCAGTCTTGCGGCCGTACTCTGCTACTCTGAGGTTGTAGCCGTTCTCGGGCGTGAAGTCGTCTGGATCAACTGTGGCAGCTGTGTAGCGGAGGTGCGTGAACTCGGTTGATCCCTTCTCCTCGTCCTTGTATTTGTCGAGCACTGCCTTCTTGACAGGAGTGGGGACGGGGTATTCGGTCGAGAAAATCTTACCCTTGACGAGCTTGACCTTACGGGTGCCAAATCGCTTGAGGTTGCTCCGGTTCTGGCGGCGCTCCCAGCCCTTGGTGGCCTGGGAGTAGTCGCTGCTCGCCGACATACTCAGTGGCGTCGTGGGGCGGCCGCCCGCTGGCGTGTTGTAGCCTGAGCCGGCGGAGCCGCCGTAGTAGTCCGCGCCAGCCGTGTACTGGGAGCCATCGTCGTACATGCTGTTGCTGCTGTAGGCCGAGCTGCGAGCATAGTTGTAGTCTGTGACTGTGAGGCCGGATATGGGCGCGGACTCGCCGTGGCCGTAGTTGACGCTGTCATGGGGGGATCCGCCGCCGTAACTGGACGCGTCACCGCCAGGGCCGGGCATGGGGTGGTAAGGGGCGCCGCCGTACAGATTCTGGCTGGCAAACGGGTTGACGAGGTTCTGGCTCGAGCCACTGGCGGCAAAGCCTGATCCGACCACGCCGCTGGCGCCCTCGGAGTACGCGTCGTCGCCGTAAGGGTAGGGCGGAACAGGAGGCTGCTTCTCGCTCATCCTGCTGCTTCGCGCGCTGGCGGTGCCGGTGGGGGAGTGAGCGTGCAGTTTGGTATTTGTAGTGGTGGATTGGTCGTAGCCCAAATAGGGCTGAGGGGACATGGACCGCAGCGGAACCGAGTCGTCATCCCAGTCGTCGTCGTAGCCAAACGACTCGCGGCGGTCTCTGGAATAGCTCCGGGACGGCTGAGCGAGGCCAGAGGGTGGAGCATTGAGGTAGTCGCCGGCGCTCGAGTTGCCCTGATCGGTCACACGGTACTGGAACTCGGGCACGTCGTGGGCGCCGGGCGGTGGGTTGTAGGCCATTTTCGGTCCGGGTCCGGTTGCGAGCAAGAACGGGGGTCCTGGGTCAGAGGAGGTGTGGCGCAAGGCCAGGCTCAACGGCTGTGTTTGGCGCTGGCTTACCCCTGGCCGAGCGTCGCACCAGCTGGCCTAACCAAAACAGACTAGCAGCTGTTGCAACCCGAGACTCACCCTTGGAGATTAAGACCGCCTGGAAGCAGCACCACACAGCAGGACTGGCAGACACAAACAGGCGGACACAATCAGGCTCAACGCGTCCAACAACAACACATCAACAGTCACTGAAAAATCCCAGGGCCCTTTCCCTCCGCATTGCGCACGTCACGTGTCTTGCATTGCATGCACAACCTTCCCCCTTTGCAACGCGGGCTGTGTGTCTGAGCAACACCCGGGCAGAGTCGCGGCAGGGAGGCGGCAGGGCGGCCTGGGCGGGCGCGGGCGGGCACGTCCAGGCACGTCCGGGCTCGTGGCACGCATTCTGGTCTGTTTGGCTCTTTTTGACTTCTATAAATAACCCCGGTTCCGGATCGTCGCAACAACGCACTCCAACGCGTGTTCCAGCTGATCCGTGTCTCCGCTTGGAGGCACTCCCTGCTCGGCGAGCCTCTTGGCCCATGCAAAGTCCGATTGCACGCCTAGCGGCACAACGTCGCTGCTCTTCATGTCTTGCAGCACCCGCTTCATGCGCGACGTGTGCTCGTAGTCCCGCGCCGCCGCCTCAGCCCGGTCCACAATCCCCGGGTCGACACCACACATGGCGGCAACGTGCATCCCAAACGACCCGGGGCTCACCCCGTCCTCGAGCCGGTACCGGAACGCCACCCGACGCGTCGCCTCGTCCACGTCGATCGCCATGCGCTTCGCCACAACCTCGGGGTGCGCCGCAAAGCTCTGCGCCAGCGTGCCGTAGTGCGTCGCAAAGAACCCTCGCGCCCCAACGTGGGTGGCAATGTGGTGCAGCACCGCCTCCGCGATTGCAAACCCGTCCGACGAGCTGCCGCCGCGCCCCAGCTCGTCCAGCACCAGCAGGCTGCGGTTGGTCGCCTCTGAGAGGATCTTCTTCGTCTCGGCCAGCTCCACAAAGAACGTCGACTTGCCGGCAAAGATGTTGTCGTTGGCACCCAGCCGTGTCATGATCCGGTCGACCGGGGTCAGCACCGCGCGCTCGCACGGCACATAGCACCCCAGCTGCGCCAGGATCACCGCGACGCACGTCATCCGCAGCACCGTACTCTTGCCCGCGGCATTCGCACCCGTCAGCAGCGCCATGCTGGCCGCCTCGCCGCCGAGCTCCACTGTGTTTGGGATGAAATCCGTCGTGTCCAGCAGGCACGGGTGGCGCAGCTCTTTAAACTGCAGCACGCCTTTCCCCGACTTGCTGTCGGGCGACACAAACTCCGGCCGGCACGCTGGGAAGCCCATGGCCGTCGATGTCTTGGCCAGCGCAATCAGACAGTCCAGCGCCGCAGCCACTTGGATCGTCTTGGCCCAGTAGTCGTAGTGCTGGTCGAACTTGGCGTAGATGCGGGCTTGAACCCCCTCGACAACGCTCTTGTGCGTCTCGCGCGCCTCCATGAGCTGTCGCGCCAGCGCCTTCACCTCCGGTGACCAGTACCGCTTTACGCGGCCGGTGGCACCCATCTGCTGCCAATCCCGGGGAATGTTTTTGATCTTGTTGGGCACTTCAATGAGGTAGATCTCCTTACCGCTGTCTTTGAAGCAGATATCAAGAGACTTGTACTCCTTGCGGTATTGCCGTATGTGTTGATCCAGCTTCTTCTCCAGCTCCTCCATGCGCTCATTCGAGGCATCAAACTCCGGCTCAACGCCAGGCTCGGGGATGAGAACGCCGTCATCGACAGCACGGCGGCGGTCCACTGCGTCTGCCCACTGTGGCAGACAGTCTTCCAAGTGAGGAGTGCTGTCGATCAGCTCCTGCAACAAGCCATCGAGTGCGAACTTTTCACGCACCCCAGCGACCAGACCATATATCGTCTCGTACGCCTCTAGGACTTTGACAAAGTCTTTCACCTTGACCTGTCCCGCATGGATGCGCGAAAGCAGTCGTTCGACGTCAGGGAGCGACGCCATACGCCGTTCGAAATATTCCCGTAGTTCAATGTTGCTGTTCAGAACCTCCACAGCATCAAGCCGTGCATTGATCTGGGCCGCCGACATGAGTGGGTGGCAAACCCATTGCTTGAGCTTGCGTTTCCCGAACGGTGTGATACACCTGTTCACGAGCTTGAACACTGTACCAGCGTCGCCGCCATCGAACGAGTTGGCAAACACCTCAAGGTTCTGGAGCGACTGGCCGTCCAAAACAAGCGACGAAGCCTTGCGAATGGGATCATACCACTCGAAGCGGCCCATGGACAGCAGGGAGGCATCGAGCTTCAGACTCTGGAGATACGACAGCAGGCCGCCAAACGCCGACAGCGCTGTGGCGTGACTGCCATCTACAATGTCACGGAGTACAGGCGGAAAGTTGGACACGTCGTCCGCGTCTACACCATCGAAGTACCTGCCGCGAGCCAGCTCCTCACGAGCGCCGTCGGCATCCCAGAACTCAATTGTCGGCTTGAGGTAGTTCCAGAGCGTTGACAGCGACGTGCAGTTCTTCAGGATCTTGACAGCCTTCCGCGAGATGACACCCTTCTCCAGCACTAGTTCTGCAGGACGAATCTGCGACACCAACGTTTCGAACTGCGTGTACTCAGAGTCGTCTTCAAACTGAGACACATGAAACGCCCCAGTGCTGGTGTCAACAAAACACACTGCAAACAAGGGGCCTTTGTTGTTTGGCTGAGGGGTCTCCTTCACGCTCATGCAGAACGTAGACATATCGCTGACAAGCATCGCCTCGTCAGTGAGAGTGCCGCTCGTGAGAACGCACTTGAGCTCTCTCTGGATGATCTTGTCCTCCTTGCGTTGCTTGCCCGGAGTCTTGCCCTCGCGCATCTCCTTTGCAAGCAGGGACTCTTTCTGATCTACGCGGGCCACTCGGTGGCCATTGGCAATGAATGCTGCTGCCCAATAATCAAACGACATTTCCGGAATACCCGCCAGTCTCATATTGGCACGACCGCCACCTGCAATTTTGAGATCAAACTCGCGATGGGCAATATCAGCATCGCGCTCATACAACTCATAGAACTTGCCCTTCTTGAAGAACACTACTGTGTTCCACATTTTTGACTTGACCTCCCAGTACTGCTTCTCAAACGCCGTAAACTTGGCCCACGCGTTCTTTGGAATGTACAATGTGCGAGGGTCATAGTCTGGATCAGTTTCGGCTCGTCCATCGGCATCGCGAACATCGACAAGCCACGCATAGCGCTCCTCGTTCTCCTTGGCAAAGTTGCTTGCACGGGTGGCCTTCGGCGTGGGTTTTTGTGTTGATGTGCGTTTCACCGGCGGTGCCGCCAGCGTCGAGCTTCCAGCTGAAAAGTGGGCCAGCGCAGAATTTGGGCTCGATGGCACACTGCTGGATGTAACTCGTGATCTGGGCGTTTCTCCTGCTTTAGATGCTTTCTTCGGTCTCGATGGCGCGGGCTCATCGTCCGAGAGATCATCAGGCACGACGAATGCGTCCATGTCGGACTCGTCGCCATCGAGTTTGTCCCCAGCCGGCGGTTCAAACTCGTCATCGCTGTCGTCGATGACAGCTCGGCGCCGTTTTCTTGGGCCAACGTCCTCGTCATCGCTGGACTCCGCGTACGATACACGTTTGCATGCCTGTGTTAGGAATTGCCCTCGTCGGTCTTCGCGAGCTCTTCGTACTTACTCGGCGCGAGGGCGAGGATGGGAGATCAGAAGGGCTCGAGCTGACCGGGACGTTTGAGAGATCTTTGGATGTTGCCGGCGGCGACGATTCGGTGGAACTGCCATGGCTGGTGGCCCGCCCAGCCTTTGTTTGCGACTGTGCCGGCGTCGGAAGGGCATCGCTGGCGGACTCGTCCTTGGAGGCCGGCTTTTTTTGAAAGAAGCTGAAGAGACTGGCCTGCTTGTTTTTGGCACTGGCACTAGGGCCGCCGCTGGCAGTCTTGGCCGCCTTCTTCGGCCCTGCTGACTTTGGCGTCATCACTGTCGTCATGTTAAGCGTACCTGGCTGGCATTCTGAGCCTCCCTAGAAAACGCGGTGCCATATAACGCGCGCCCCACGCGTTTGGCTGATGGCGTAGATGGCCGGTAAGACGCGTCGGCCGGTGGGGGACCACTGCCTAATCGGGGATTGCGATTCCAATGTTGTCCCAGGCCAAGGGAGGCGAGAACGCGCCGGCCAGCCAATAGGATGACGTACCCGCAAATGCGGCCTGGGCCGGAGCGTCTACGACTTCGCCAGCTCCAGTTCTGGCCGGAGAACCGCCACGCCAGACAGCCGTGACCCCGGACCCTTGCTACCGCCGCTGGGCGGCCCCGCTGGACAGAGTCCCGCAAACCACGTGATGCAGTCCCGTGATAATCACGTGCAACCACGCGTGGTGCCCAACTAGCGCTGCGTTCCCTGCATTGGCCGAGGAAACGATGGTCCCCCGTGCGCGTTCCGAGATCGCTCGTGATGCGGGGCCCCCGCCACCGTAGCTCGGCACCAGTGCCGACAACGTGCCTTTTGCCGCGGCGGATCCAACGCCTGGGTCTCCATGCGTCACTCCGGGCACGTTTGGCGCCGGTTTTGGGCCGCTGGACCCCCTCCCGGGCAGCCAAACCGCTCGCGGCCGCACGGTCGATGCGGCGGACAAAGAAATCATGCCATGCACAGAATGCATGTCGCAGGAAGGAACGTCCTCGGGGAAGCCAGGCGGGCTCGAGGAATTGAGGGGTTGTGCATGACCGGTGTGTCGTTCGCTTTCGCTTTAAACCAGACCATTCGCCAGTCCTGTTCCGGCAGCCTGATCCGTCAGCCCGCCATCCGACGTCTGGACGATATATAGGTCCGAGTTCTTCCGTCTATTGTTCCGCTCACCCCGCACAAAATGTCCCTCAAGCAGCTCGCACGGCCCATGAGGGTGCTCCTTCTCGGCGCCCCAGGCTCTGGTAAAGGCACCCAGACCGACCGCTTGCTCAAGCGGTTCCCCGAGATGGCCGCCATCAGCTCCGGCGACCTGCTGCGCCAAAACATTCGTGACAAGACCCCGATTGGCAAGGAGGCAGAAAAGATCATCCAGAGCGGTGGCCTCATGCCCGACGACACAATCGTGAGCCTCATTCGCACCGAGCTGGAACAGCGAAACTGGCTCAACGCCAAGAGCAGCTGGCTGTTGGACGGTTTTCCTCGCACAGCGACTCAGGCTGAAACACTCGACAAGACTCTCAATCCTCACAACGCCCAGCTCAACCTGGTGGTGCAGCTCCAGGTCCCAGAGGAGGTCATTCTGGACCGCATTGAGAACAGGTTTGTACACGTGCCAAGCGGGCGCGTCTATAATCTCACCTACAACCCGCCTAAGGAGCACATGAAGGACGATGTCACGGGTGAGCCGCTCTCGAAGCGGCCCGACGACAATCCCGAAGTGTTCAAGGAGCGCATCCGGAAGTATCACGAGCTCACCACCCCGCTCATCGATTTCTACGCGAAAAGGGGTATCCTTTCATCCGTGCAGGGCGAAACTTCAGACATCATCTACCCAAAGCTTGAAAAGCTCGTCATAGAGAAGTTTGCTTAATACATTGTCGAAGCAGCTAGGAATCCGTCAGAGATACATGAGCTGATGCTCCGTCTGACATTGTAGTAAGGTTATCTCGCACACTGAGTTCCATCTCCATTGGGCAAGATGCGAGCCCCTGCATTTCGAGCCGCACGACATCACAACTCCACGACTGTCGCCCTCTAGGAAGAGATAGCTGTTCCCGGGTTCACCCGCGCCAGAGGAGCCGTTAAGCCGCCATGAAGTTCTACATAGACGACCTCCCGGTCCTCTGGCCGTATCCGCGGATATACCCCGAGCAGTATCAGTACATGTGCGACATGAAGCGGACTCTTGATGTCGGTGGCAACTGCATTCTGGAAATGCCGTCAGGCACGGGCAAAACCATCTCGCTGCTGTCACTAACCATCTCGTACCAGATGCACTACCCAGAGCACCGCAAGATCATCTACTGTTCCCGGACAATGTCAGAAATCGAAAAGGCATTGACAGAGCTCAAGAACCTCATGGATTTTCGCACATCTATGCTTGGTTACGAGGAAGACTTTCGCGGGCTAGGTCTCAGCTCACGCAAGAATCTCTGCTTGAATCCGTCGGTACGCTACGAACGTAAAGGTGCAGTCGTCGACGAGAAGTGTCGGAGTATGACATCGGGCGTGAACAGGGCAAAACGGGAAGCTGGCGAGGATGTACCACTGTGCGACTACCATGAGAACCTAAACGACATTGAGCCACACAATCTCATTCCGCAAGGTGTGTTCACCTTTGACGAGTTGCTGAAATACGGTCAGGAGCACACAACTTGCCCATATTTCACAGTGCGAAGGATGATGCCCTATTGCAACATTATCATCTACTCGTACCACTACCTTCTCGACCCTAAGATTGCGGAGCGGGTCTCTCGCGAACTCTCAAAGGACTGCATCGTAATCTTTGACGAAGCCCATAACATTGACAACGTTGCCATCGAGTCGCTGTCTGTCGACATCACGGAAGACTCACTACGCAGGGCGACGCGTGGAGCGCAGTACCTTGCAAAGGCGGTCGACGATGTCAAGGTCAATGACGCCGAGAAGCTGCAAAGCGAATACGAGAAGTTAGTGGAGGGCTTACGGGAAGCCGAGCAGGCGCGTGAAGAGGATCTTTTCATGGCCAATCCTGTTCTCCCGGATGACCTCCTCCAAGAGGCTGTGCCTGGGAACATCCGGCGTGCTGAGCACTTTGTCGCATTCCTCAAGCGGTTTATAGAGTACCTCAAGACGCGCATGAAGGTTCTCCATGTCATCTCAGAGACGCCAGCATCATTTTTGAAGCACTTGCGGGAACTTACATACATTGAGCGCAAACCACTGCGGTTTTGCTCGGAGCGCCTCAGCTCGCTAGTGCGGACACTGGAGCTCACGAACATCGAAGACTTTGCTAGTCTCAAGGAGATTGCCACTTTCGCTACCTTGCTCGCAACCTACGATACCGGTTTCGTGCTCATACTAGAGCCTTTTGAATCGGATACGGCAACTGTACCAAACCCCATCCTGCATTTTTCGTGTCTTGACGCATCCATCGCGATGAAGCCTGTCTTCGACCGTTTCAGTTCCGTTATCATTACGTCTGGAACTATCTCACCGCTCGACATGTACCCAAAGATGCTGAACTTTGACACGGTCATCCAGGAGTCATACACAATGTCTCTCGATCGGCGAACGTTCTTACCTTTGATTGTGACGAAAGGCTCAGATCAAGTATCCATCAGCTCACGGTTTGAAATCCGGAACGATCCAAGCGTTGTCCGCAATTACGGAAATCTTCTCATTGAGTTTTCTAAGCTGACGCCAGACGGTATGGTTGTGTTCTTCCCATCCTATCTCTATATGGAGTCCATCATCAGTCAGTGGCAGACAATGGGCATTCTGGACGAAGTTTGGAAATACAAGCTCATCTTGGTTGAAACACCTGATAGCCAAGAAACAAGTCTTGCACTCGAAACGTACCGTACAGCGTGCTCTAATGGCCGTGGTGCTGTCATGCTATGTGTCGCACGAGGCAAAGTCTCAGAAGGCATCGACTTCGACCATCACTACGGTCGAACTGTACTCATGATTGGAGTCCCCTTCCAGTACACTGAGTCCCGCATATTGAAAGCACGGCTGGAGTTTTTACGCGACAACTACCACATCCGCGAAAATGACTTCCTTTCCTTCGATGCCATGCGCCATGCTGCCCAATGCATTGGTCGAGTACTCCGCGGCAAAGACGACTACGGCATAATGGTTCTCGCGGACCGACGGTTCAACCGCAAGCGAAACCAGTTGCCGAAATGGATCAATCAGGGAATCATGGACGCCGATACAAACCTCAGCACAGATATGGCAGTCGCAGCTGCGAAAAAGTTTCTGCGCACTATGGCGCAGCCAGCGGACCCCAAGGATCAGATCGGCGTTTCAGTCTGGACCCTTGAAGATGTCAAACGCCACCAAAGGAGCCAGAAAGGAAAAGGCGGTGGTAACGCTGAGGCTCCCCCGACTCCAGACGAGCAAGCCGAGTTTGACGCTATGGAATTAGAGGTGGAGGCATGATTGCATTGCTAGTGTACAAAGTATAATACAAATAGATATCTCGTTCTAGTCTTCGTCCATTCCAGAGCCCTCCTCACCCTCAGCAACTTCCACTTCGATCTCTTCGATCTGTCGGTCGGCATCGACATACGAGTCGCATACTGCCCACACAGTGAGTCGGTGCCGGCCCGGTGTTGGTACCACGAGTTCCAGCTTCACTGTCTGACTTGTCTTCGCCAGAGGAGTCCGCTTGATGGCGTAAAGCTGCTTCGTCTTCGCCTCCCCAACCACGATCCACCAATTTTCTGATTTCGGTAGAGGGTAGAAAGGGGCTGTTACAGTGGTGTCAACCACATCATCCTCGTCGTCATCTCTGTCGATGTCGACCGCCAAAATAACCGGCTCGCCTGCAACAGCATCACCTACCAAACGGTGCGTGAGCTTGAGGCTGGGGTATTTGTTTACAAAATCTGCAACCTGTGAGAGCTGTTTCTCGGTCATTTGCAGCAGCTTGTCGCGCTTCACGTCGTCGAGCTCGAGGATGTCAAAGACAGCCTCAACTCCCGCCCGCTCACAACGCTGAACTACCTCCGAGGTGAAGTGGGGGATTTGTTTCAAGGGAGAGTCGCGTTCCCATACTGCTTGCACGACGTATTGGCTCAAGTCCATGGCTGTCAGAGCATTCAGGTGGCCCTCACCAGAAAGCACATCCACAGCAGCAGCGAGGAGATTCAAGGCACGCTCTAATACGAGTCGCTGGTCGGACACCAACTCAGGTGGAAGCGTCAATCTGAGCATGTGCGCTTGAAGCAGTATGAAGGCCTTGCAACGCGGGGCACCCCACGAAACTTCTGCAAGCTTCAGCGGACACCGTGCGTAGATGTGCTTTAGCACGTTATCCTCGCGGTGGCGCATTGGCAATAAATATTCGAACTCGTCTGCTGATGCCACGATCTCAAGAATACCTCGAAGCTTGGCGCGTCCGTTCAGCGATAGCATGAATGTCTGCATAGTCACGAAGGAGACGCTGTAGTAGGCAGCTATGACAGCGCCGTTGAGCGGCACGATTGCTTGTTCCTCGTCGTCTTCTTCGCTGGCCTCGAGCTCAATGACATGTGCCTCCTCAAGGTCCCTAAGTGTTGTCTCCACAAGCTCCGAGAGGAAAGTATTGAGACCGAGCTGAGACACATCCATCAAGCCATAAAAGCTGGGGTTACTACTCAGCCGGCGGAAAAATAGTGTGTGGGTCAGCCACGCCACACAATCCGAAGGAGACTGAATCACCTGCTCGCTGATCTCAGCCAGGAAAGCATCGTGGAGGCTTTGCGGTAGGTGGCTCTCCACTGGCAGACTCTCATTCAAGAACTTGAGGTAGTACTGCCGTTTTGCAGCATTTGTGAGCACCAGTGCATGGCACGGCACTCTGACGTCGTCCTGTCTTGCACAACCAAGCATGTGGAGCAATTCTGCGATGGGAGTGTCGACATAGCGGTGCTCACGGCCTTCATAGATTTGTGTGCCGAGTACCACAACGAGGCTGCCCCGGACGCCAGGCGTCATGCAGGTATCTCGCGCGGCCAACACGATTTGAATGGAGCCTGATGCGTGGAGCCGCTCCACTATGGCCCGGTCCATTCGAGCCATGTGATTGTATAAGAACCCTATACCGTAGTGTAGGGTTTCACGCAGGTCATCGTCCTGAATACGTTGAAGGTATGGGTCGAGAACTCCAGTGTCTGCATGGCGAAACATGTTGTCGTTGCCCGTAGTATATGCTAGCTGGCGCAAATCGTGAGCGGTGTCGATGCACTGTTGCCGGTGTTGCACGAACATCACCACGGAGTCACTAACGGCGAGAGTCCGAATCGCGTTGAACGCAGTTCTCGCCATCGCAATCATCATTGATGCATGGTGCGGGATCGCAAACGACTGAAGATGGATCTTGAGAGGGGTTTGGCGTTCATTCGGGCCGAAGTTGAAAGTATTTTGTTTCGAGCATCCCAGCCATTGTGCTACCTCGCGCCCATCGGCCAATGGCACGGACAGGCCAACAATGCGGCAGGCAGTTTCAGTTTCCGCTGCGACGAAGCGTGTGCGTGACACTATGACCTCATACACCGCGCCATTCATGCCACCGACCATGTGCAAGTCGTCGGCGATGAGCAGCTCTACGCTGCGGACATTCTCGCGCTTCTGCCAACGTCGTGACAATACATCCCATTGGCTGGGCGTGCCGAGCAGTAAATGCGACTCCGCCAGGCGCTTCAGATCCACAGCAAGCTCTCCCGTCAGCTTGTTCACCACTTTTCCACCGTACAGGGGTGCGAGGGTCCGTCGCCACCGCGCATATACTGACTCCACTTGCTCTTGCGTAGGCGCGATGTATACTGCGCGGCCACGTCCTTCTCGCCAATGGGCCATCAGCGCAATCTCAGCACATGCAGTCTTGCCATTGCCAGCGGCCATCCCAATGAACACGTTGTCCACACTGTTGTAGAGGGCGTTGAATGCCTGTGTTTGGAAAGCATTGAAATGGGAAAATTCCCACACATCCTCGCCGTGGCGGACTTCCGTGACTGGCACAGGCTGGAGCTCGTAAACAGGCGTTGGCGCGGGAAATTTGTCCGGCAATACCAGGTCACGAAATGACAACGCAACACGAGTCTCGGCGTGGAGCCATCGCTCTGAGATGGCTGACACAAAGTAATTTGGTGGTAGTGGGGCGCCGACTGAGACGGTGAAATCAACGAAGTGCTCATCCGTAGCATACTGCTCCCGCAGCACAAAGGTATCACTGTATAGTATCTGTTCGCCATCACCGTCCTCTACCAAGAGCAAGAACGACTCGGCGGAGCCATGAACGTCCGGATTCCATTCAAACTCTGGTGTGATTGCTAGCTCAACGCGAAGCAGAGTGCTTGTGATCGGCTGGACATTCGCATCCAGTGACAGTCGTGGAAACTGTCGTAAAAGTTGCCACACCTCCCGGCCACGTGATTCAAGCCGGATGGCTTGTCCCACCTCTGCTGGGTCCTGGAGATCGAAATACTTCTGCCATGGCATTTGCGACGCCTCCATTTTGCGCGCCACGTCGTTGGAGCAAGCCGAGAACTGCCGTAAAGGACTATTGGACAGCCACAGGCGCTGCTCCACCATCTTGCAAAGATCAAGGACAGTGCGAGTCAACAATGCCCATCGCTTGCGCAGACACATTTCACAGATAGCTCGGAGTAGTCGTCCAGCCGACTGCGTTACATACACCATGTCGGCCATGAGGGCAAACCCGTCGAGCCGCAACCGAGAAATGTAAGCCTGGAGTAGGACATTCACCTTAGCAGCTGGCTCCTCCACAGTCTCACGAATGGGGATTGGAGCTCGCTCCAGGAGCTTTGCAAGTTCCTGCTTCTCTTCTTGACGGACTGGGATGTGTCGAAATTCTTCCGACAGAGCGAAGACACGAAGTAGTTCAATGGGGCTCAGGAATGGGCGCAATTGTGCGTTATATGTTGCCATAGTCGCCTGCCCAATGTAGTAATGGGAAGCAATACGGCCAAGCTCGGTTGATTGGACGGCGCCTGTGTCTTGGTCGTACTTGACCAGAAGGTTCTTCTCAAGCTGGAGCAGGGCGGAATGTGCGAGATCGGTGCGCTTGTCTACCAACCTCTCGTCGCCATCATACTCCGCTCCAACATGATACAATCCCGGCGAGCGCAGCATACGAACATATAGATATGTGTAGCCAAGCCATGTCACAGCGTCGTCCCGTGATCGCACCGTTCCCGTGACGATCTCTGCATTCAAGTTGTCTGCCAGCCGCGCCATGAATTGTGACTCGATGGGCAACTGCTGGTTTAAAAGTGACATGTAATAGTTGAGCTCGCTCTGCGTTGTGATAATAATGCCCTCACCTGACGTATCGTAGCCTGGACGGCCCGCTCGACCTAGCATTTGCAAGACGTCCTGCGGCGATAGCTCCGTCCAGGAGCCCTTTTCAGGGTTGTAAACTTGAGTTCCCTTGATGATGACGGCATGGGCCGGCAAGTTGACGCCCCAGGCAAGCGTGGCAGTGCTGACAAGCACCTGGATAAAGCCTCCCGCAAAAAGGTCTTCTACTGTCGACCTATCCTGTCTGGTCATTCCAGCGTGATGGATGCCAAATCCTGTTGGCAACAACTCTTGGAGGTCCTTGGACGACGCTTTCTCACTCTCTTCTCGAACCACCTCTCGGTTGGCCGGAGTGGTCTGCAAGAAGGCATTCAGTTTGCCTTCCTCCAGTGCTTTATCCTTGAGAAACCGCGCAAGCTTTGCTGTTTCCTTTCTAGAGTGCACAAAAACAATCACTTGGTGTCGGCCAGCATATTCCAGCACTTTTTCGTAGCAGGCAGCGTTCATGGCCTGAAGTCGTTTGATGGCCTTTTTCTCCGTCACTCCCACAAACTTTTGTGACAGTGGGCACGGCCGATATGTCGCGTCAAAGTAGAAGAGACCCGATTCTGGGTTGACTCGCAAGAATGCGGCGACGTCTCTGTAGTTGGGAAGTGTCGCGGAGAGGGCCACAAGCCGGACAGGTGAGCCCGTCAATTCAACCCGCCGCACTGTCCGTGCAACAATTGACTCGATCACGGGCCCACGTTCGTCGTGCAGCAAATGAACCTCATCTATGATAACCAGCCGCACAAGATTCGTGTATGAAGTGTCGCTGTTCTTGCGTGTGATGACGTCCCATTTTTCTGGTGTGGTGACAATAACTTGGGTGTCGCGGATTTGTTGCTTTGTCAAATTCTGGTCACCTGTAAGTTCTGCCACGGAGATGCCAAACGGCTCGAGCGCGCTGGTGAAGGCCCGCACTTGCTCCTGCACCAACGCTTTCAAGGGCGCAATATACACTATTTTGAAGCCGTCGCGGTCCAGTTCTCCAGTGGCCTCGTCACGAAAGTGGCTCATTGCGCGAAGCATAGTCAGGAGTGCCACGTTCGTCTTTCCAGCACCAGTTGGGGCACACACGAGAATGTTCTCGTCCTCACCGAACGCAACAGGGTAGAGTCGACTTTGAATTGTGTTGAGGCTGCTGGTCTTGCGAAAAGCTGGTTGTGCCCATGAAGGCATTTGACTGACCAGGACTTTCTGAGTGGTGTCAGGCGCTTTCCTCGGGGCAGGCACGTCGTACTCCTCGTATGTTTTTGTGCTATGCTGCGTCGACCCGTCCGGCAAGCGCACTTTTGTCGTGGTCATAAGATGGCTGCCTTGATCGAATACCAGCGAATCTAAGTCCACCACTTTAGGCAACCGTTTGGGGACAACTTCGCTGGTCGTTATATGCCCTTCCCTGCTTTTTCCATTCTCAGACGCTGCAGCATCGCCCGCCAACTCATTCAGCAGAGCATCCTGACCGGCCGCACGCATTTGCGACTCAACCTCGCGCCGAGCAGCGTCCGACTCTGCCCTATGTAGCCGGGTCAGCCACACGATCTTGTCCCTGTTTTTGCACAATAGCGACGCTGTGTCAAGATGCTCAAACTCGAAAACCGTCTCAATCAAGTCATTCTCGACATGACGCAAGGATTGGTCCGACTCCATAATAGCGTATGCCTTTTGGGCCTTCTCTTGTACGGCGACGGGATCAGGGTACAGCTTGCCCAGCAGACGTTGTAGCCAAAACGCATCGATGTCCGTGGCGGGCACATTATCATCATCTTCTTTTGGTCGCCCCTGCTTGCTCGTTATCGCTCTGTCGGCTTCATCGTCGCTCATGTAGTCGTCTCCTCCCCCGAGACTGCCTGTCACGCTCTCGTCTTCACTCCCATCATCGTCATCATCTATACCCATGGCATCATCGTCATCCTTGTCGAAGACAACTGCCACACCAAGATCTTCATCGAGAGCTTCCTCGTCCCCGGTCTGGGTGCTGTGATAGTCAAGAATCTGCTTTCCCAGCTCCACAAGTTGCGCAAACTCAGCATCTGATACCCGACCAACGAGGTCCTCGGTCTCCTGTCGCCGTTCCTTGTCTGATAACGAATCGTCTTTCAATAAACCGAGTATAAGGTCGGCCGCAGAGCGAATCGCATCGTGCGACACATCGTCTAGCCGCTCCTGAACCCATGTCATCATGAGCTCGAAGGCTTGTGCTGAGGCGGCTGTTTTCGGGAAATACGTAAGGCCCTCGGTGTCGTCTGTTGCGCTGAGCAGACCGCCCGTGCGGGATGGGGCGCCAGCGTTGGGTGGTCGCCGCCGCCGTGAGCCGTCCTCCTCAACGGCAGCTTCCCGCTTGATGTCTTTCTTCTCTGGCCGTCTGACGCGAGTGCCTAGATCCTTCACGGACACGCGGCCGACCAAGCTTTCAGCCTCGCCCCGGCCGGGCTCGTCTCGCCGGATCACACTACGGTCCTGCTGCAGGACCTTCGAGGACATCGCCTCACTGTGTTAGCATTCGAGATCGCTCAGCAGCGCTCCGTCACTTACTATTTGTAGATGGAATGGTCGCGCTCCATGGCTGTTGACGGTCGTCGCGACGGTGAAGTTTCGTGCGGCTCATGCACGTACAAAGCGAGTGGCAAAAAATGAAGACAAACAGAACAGAAGTGTAGGCAAAAGGCCCCTGATTACTATTTATTTGCTCGACTGGTTCTCGAAGGACCAGTTCTCCTCAGGGATACGCCCGCGGAGAATGGGGGTTTCAGTGCCCGGGACGTAGATGTCCTCGAACAGGATCTTCGCGGTGGCCTCGGGCGGGTCAGAGTTCTGAGCCTCCTCAGACTCCTTGTCGACGAGCGCACGAGCCTCCTTGTCGACCTTCTTGAGCTCCTCCTCGGTAGCGATGTTGAGCTCGATCAGACGGGTCTTGAGGCCCGCAATGGGGTCGTTCTTGGACCGCATGTGCTGGATTTCCTCACGTGTACGGTACGTAGTGCCCGGGTCGGACATGGAGTGTCCACCGTAACGATAGGTCTCAAACTCAAGCACCAGGGGACCCTTGCCGCCCACGGTCCAGTCCTTGGCGAACCGAGACGCCTGGAGAACAGCGAGAACGTCCATACCGTTGACCTTGAGGCCAGGAATGTATTGAGCACGCTTGTAGTACTCGGTGAGGGCCGACGAGCGAGACGCCGACGTGCCCATACCGTACTTGTTGTTCTCGCACGCAAAAATGCAGGGGATGTTCCAGAGCTTGGCCATGTTGAATGCCTCAAAGATCTGGCCCTGGTTGGACGCACCGTCACCGTACAGGGTGAAGGTCGCGGCGTGGTCCTGACCGAGGTACTTGTGGGCAAAGGCCAGGCCGGCGCCCACAGGGACCTGAGCGCCGACAATGCCGTTACCGCCGTAGAAGTTGGGCGCAAACATGTGCATGGAGCCTCCCTTGCCGTACGACACACCGCAGCGCTTGCCCAGGAGCTCGCCGAGGATGGCCTTTACCGAGGCGCCACGCATGTAGGCGAAGCCGTGGCAGCGGTAGGCAGTGATGATGGAGTCGTCGCGGGTGATGGCGTGCTCAATGCCCACGGCAATGGCCTCCTGGCCCGTGGAGAGGTGGCAGAAGCCGCGGATCTTCTTGGCCTTGTAGAGGGCGTCGGCGGCCATCTCCAGCCGACGGACGATGACCATGTCCTTGTACATCTGCAGCATGTCCTCCTTGGACGTCTCGACCTCGAGACTGGGGGCCTCGAGCTCGTAGGTCTCGAACGAGTTCTCCGGCAGGTCGACGGTGATAGGGCTGCCGGAGACGGCTGCCTTGTGCTCCACGGCCATGCCGCGACGGCAGATGCGCACGCCGGCGGTCAGCGCGCGCGACGTCCTCGCGACTGTGCTCAGCATTGTCCAATTGATGGCCGCAATCCGGTGGTCGAGTGCGGGTTTTTGTCGAGCGTCACTCGGGGGTCCAGGCCCTGTTCGGAAAATTGTTGATTCGCGGTGGGCGCCCACCTGCAGCGGGGTCGTCGTTGGGGGCTGGCCCTAACCCTGGCGGGTTTTTCCGGTGGTTTTTCCGGGCCCGGGTGGTCCGAGTAAACGGGGGACACAGACGACCGTGCGGCGCGAGTGCGGCGCCGCTGGGGCCCGGGCATCGCGCGCTACAGGCAGGCTGGCACAGTACGGGGGGACGCTAAACAGAGGCTCGAGTCACGTCACGGTGGCGATGCCCGCGGCGTGCAGCGGCTGAGTGGAGGCTGGCTGCGCAGAGGCCAGAGTCCCTCGCGCCTGGCTGCCACGGAGCTGGCGAGGCAGAGAGCTGACCTTGGCGCCGTCCGTCAGCAGTCGAGCAGAGAGTACCTGCGTCCCCGGCACACCGCCGTCACGGTCACGTGCCAGTTGTACCCATCACGTGCCGCCCACGTCACGTGGCCCGCCGCACCGCGTGGGACCTGCGGCGGCCACCCCGTACGCCATAATTCTCCTCCTTACAGGGCCCGATCGGGAAGCACGTTGCGGCAGATCTCGCATAACCGTGCGTCCCGTCCCCACCCTGCCGCAAGGACCCACAAGCGGACCCATTGTGACGCCCCGGTTGAGTGTCGGTGCGACACACGCTAGCGACGATGGCGGGCGCGGGCTGGAGAGCTGCCATCGCCACCCCGTCCGGCCCCGTCTCCGGCACACGCACACACTCACACACACACACGAGCGCACGCCCCCCGCCCAGCAGCCTGCAGGTGTGGGCTTTTTATCACCCCATGGGCGGCCGCGCGAGGCAGCGTGTGACACCCGCAGCCAGGAAGCCGTTCCCTAGCCAAATTTTTCTCTCTAAAGCCGCTGGCCCGCCTGCGCACTAGCGTAGCGGAAAACCGACTCCACCACCTCTAGTGCGAAACCCAGCCGACTTGTGCCCCTCACGTCCCCGAGGCCTCCTTTATCTAGTAGGGCATGCTCGGGTGTGAGTGAGACTTCAACAAGCCGGTCTCAAACTGTCTCACGTATACTCACAGGTGTCTAAGACAGATGCTGCACGACACGGCTGACATCCGTCTGAGGTGAGAGCTTCATGGACGTCCCGGCCTGGCCGCCTGGCTTACCCAGTTTCAACGACCTATTGCGGCTCGGGACCAAGGGCATGAAACGGCCCGGCAAGAAGCCAAGTGGCCGCCACGACACCCCGTTGCCACGGCTACCGTCCGCCTCGCCGCCTGCTGCGTTCACCGCTCGCCAGAGTAAAAGCCTCGTGGGTGAGCTTTGCGCCTTTTGCGAAGAGCCACTCGAGTACACTCTCGAGAACGAGCCCCTCATCCACTTGCAGTGCACCCACAACGCTCACCAGCAATGTTTCCTCGAGCTGCTCGACGTCAGGGCGCTCAGTGGAACATGTGTCCCTCATTGCCCCACCTGCGATGCCCCGGCCAACCCGGGGGACCCAGCCATGCTGAACGACTTGATACGCCAGAAGATCGTGGCTGACTTTCTCCAGTCGCGGCGCGCGCCCGGCCCGCGCGCCGACGCCCCATCGTCGCCGCCCCGAACTGCAATGGACGAGAACCCACAGCTCTGTTTGTCACCAGCAAAAAGCATTCGCTCGGATATGGCGGCGTACACGACGCAACCGCTCTCCGAGGCACCGCGTCACCACTCCAAAGGACGCCCGGTTCCTCCTATCCGCCTTGCATCCTATGAAGCTACCCCTGCGCCACTCACCACCCCGCCGCCAATCGTCCCATCGCTATCCATGTCGCCTGGCGATACGAACAGTACGGCCGACAGCTCGCCACGATCTTTGGCACGCACAGAGACCATACATAGCCGAACCAGCGTCTCGACCCTGTCATCGATAGGCTTCTCGCCCCGCGACGGCTACCGCAGGGCCTTGAAATTGTCAGCACAGTCCCTCGCAGGGGCCCAGAAAGCTGGCGCCGCCCTACAAATGAGCAGCACGGCGAGCCTATCCTCAATTCCACTCACCTCGCCCGGTCCATGCAGTGCGCGTCTTCGGCCGCCCAAGATGATGGCACCGCCTCGTTTCTGCGTGACAGCCGACAGAGACCGGATTTCTCCTGTGACTGGCCCCCAACGGGTAAACTTCATGGTCACCGTATCTGCTGGCGGCGACCACTTCTACCGTCCGACGGCAGAACACGTCAAGTGGCAACAGCGCGCCCACGCTCGGTTATGTCACTCTCTCCAGATACGCGTGGAGTCGTGGCACAGCCTGGAGTTTGCGCGGTTTGGGTCGCTACGGATACACGGGCCGATGCGCGTCTCGAAAGATGCCGCCACCTGGATGCACCTCCACTGCTACCTATTTGACCGCATGCTCATTTGCGTTTCGGAGTGGGAGGGTGGTGCACAGTTGAAGGGATCAGTGGCAGTCCACAAACACCTCAAGTCAGTGTCACGGCCCTCTGAGTCCCGACCATATCTTAGCCTTGGCCTCAGCTCCGATCGGTTAGGATCTTTGCACCTCGCCAACGATGATGCCGCGGCCCTGACGAACTGGACACTCGCCCTCACCGATTTCCACCAGGAATTTCAGCTCAATGAGGACTCTCCGCCAGCATACAAAGCATTATGCGGTCGCACGCCAATTGATATTGTTGTGGCGCTTCCAATCTCGGGCTGCTCTGTTGGAACAAAGTTCACTCAGCTACGCAGCACCTTGCGACGACTTGTGTCGACGCTAGGGGACGATGACAGGCTTGCATTTGTGCTTTTTGGCACTGGAGATAATGCGTCGTACGCGGCCATGTTCACATCTCGTGTGTGGCCCAACTGGACGACCGTGATCGGGCGTATATCACCAAATGGCAGCTCCGGTAAGCCAGGAGACATATACGAGGGTGTCGAAAGTGCGCTGCGCCTCTTTGAAGGTCGCGATCTTGAAACACCCGTCGGGCGCTCTCCTCCGCGAAACTCCTTTCTCTACGTCATCGCAGACTCAGCTCGAGCAGAGGTGCGCCCTGAGCGGCTGGACGCCATTGCTGCTCGAGCGGCTTCCGCAGAAGTGACGGTGCACACATTCGGTGTGAAGATAGAGCACTGCCCTGATGTGGCGATTCGGCTCGCTTCAACTGGATGCGGCACTGGTGTATACCATTATGTCAGGGAGTGGAGCGAGCTCGAGGAGATCGTTGTTCCGCGGATGCAGCTCGACCAGACGGTTGTGGACCGTACCATATCTGTTCATGTGGCGACAGCTCCTGGAACACGTTTGACAAGAGTCCGAGGCGCAGTCCATGACTTAGAGACACAAAGGGTCAGTGTAGGAACGCTGTCCGCTGGTCAAACGCGATCATTCATTGCTGAGGTGGAGGTGGACCTACCACAAGAAGGTGAGTCCGACCGATTTTCCCGCTGCAACTCGCAAGTCAATATCCTCGTGAGCGACTTGAAAAGCAGCCTCGGTATCTCTGATGTGGGTTTCAGCCACGTGAACCAGCCACTGGTCACATTGACAGCCACCTATGGTGCACGCCACGCACCTGTCTCAGTGATGCACCTTGGGGCGCAGTCACTGCCCGTGGAAGCCGAGAAGCCGGAAAGTAGTAGTGCGAGAAGGATGAGTGGGTACATCGAGATCAAGCGACCCAGTTTTGCGGCCAGCTCGCAGTCCGACCCGACGTTGCCACTCAAGAAGAAGGATTCCACAGGGAATGCATCTCGCCGCGTTTCACTGGTCGGAGGTCCTCCCCTCAGCCCGTATGACTCGTTCGTGGAGGCGGGTGGCGTCGAACCTCCACCGGCGGCGCGATTGTCGGCGCTGAGCTCATTGCGGGCACGACGTAGGACAAGCGCTGCAGAGCTACCAGTGGATGCCCCTGGTCTGAGCACCGCATCCGAGGCGAATGCCCTGTTATCGGCGCGGTGGTGCGAGGCACTATTCGTGGAAACGTTGGAGGAGGTGGTAAGACTGGCAGGGTCGGGTGCGACGCGTGAGGCCCATAAGCTCTTGATGGACGCGCGAATCGCTATGAACAGCGTTATAACTCGCGAGTGGCGATGTGCGGAAACAGTTCTATATAGATGCTCGCGAGCAGTTCACGTCCTGGAGAGGGAATGCGGTGTCATTGCCAACTGCGTGCTCCGGCCAGTGGTGTTTGAGACCGACACGAAGAAGTGGATAGCTCACATAACAGGGGTGATACGCGATCAGACGTCACCTTCGCCGCGGACCGAGATTGAACGGATACACAACATAGACAGCCTAGACCGCTTGTATTTATAGTACACTATTGATCCTTGAGAAGACCTCTAAGAGATAGGTCGTACACCACCTCTTCTACTTTTTTGACGTCGTATTTGATCGCATCGGCTCGACGTCGAAGGCTGTCGTTTTTGAGGTTTAGAGTCAGAAAGCCTGCTTGAATGTCCTTGAGCAGCCGGTTAATGACAAGGGGGAGGCCGTATGACTGGGGGACGTTGCTACTGGCAACATTGGTCACGCTGGTATAGGCGAGCCGTGAGAGTTCGCTGACAAGAGATATGACACCATGAAGGTACTCGTCCGTCGTGAACCAGAACCCGCTCTCGTTTTGGCCATGGGCCAGCCCCAGCGCGCCTGCCAGCTGTGCTGGGCCCATGAGACAGGCCTGAACCTTGGAAGGGTCATCCATGGCTGCTCCCAGGTTGCTGACCGCCCATTTAGTGAGTACCACGGCTATAGTTTGCTGCACGGCCAGCGACCAAAGACTGTTGTACTTGTAGTACGGGTACTGAGCCGCCTGCTCCTTGAGCATCTGTAGCGGCGCCAGGCGGGACGGATGGTACACAGCTGTGATGTCGTGGAACTCGCTAGGAGCCATGGTGTGGATTCGCGACATCTCGGCTGTCAGACCGCGGTTGGTGTCCTCGAGGCGGCGGACCGCCTCCTTCAGGCTGTCTACGACCGCTGCATTCTTGTCTATCTCTGTCTGGAGCCCTCGGAACGTGGACACCAGGCGGTCGTCCTCGCTCATCTTGCAGGAAGCGGCCGCGTCGTCTGTGCCGGTCGTCAAACCAAGGCGATAAGGCTGGCGAGGTGCAAAAAAAAAGCACCCGAAGTGGGACTCGAACCCACAATCTTAGGATTGCACTGTTTGCCAGAAACAAACTCGCATAGAAGTCCTACGCGTTAACCAATTACGCTATCCGGGCTTGCTGCACATCGACTCGACAATTATGTGCCCCTATGAAGTTCTGGAACGGCTACTCTAGGTCTGGGATTGCCGTTTTGGGCAGGCGGATGCGACAGATCGCCCCGATCGGGGCAGCCGCATGGCCCGAAGGTTGCTGCGGTCCTCAGCAATGTCTGTCGCACTTCCACGCCGGCGCCTGGCGCCTCGGCGTGCCCGAGGCTGTGTCGGCGTCGAGGGACAGGTCCCGGAGGGACGTAGACCCCTGTCGTCCTGCTCGCGGTCCCCTGCCCGCCGCCTGGCCAGCCCGTCTGCCGGTGTCGTCGGCACGAGAGACGCGGGATCACGTGACGCACCAGCGCTGCGTCGGCACGCCGCCCCCCGACTAGGTACCTGAACATGATTTCTCGTCCAGCACGGGGCGGGTGTGGTTGATGACACGTGGCCCCCGGCGGCCCGAGGGCCGTGCCTGCCGTGCCTGCCGGGTGTGCTCGGGGCCCCTGGCACGGCCGCGAACAGGCCGGTGCGTGGGCCGTTCGGGCCCGTGACGCTGGGGCCAATTGAGCTCACGGCAGACGGCGGCCGACAGCCACCACCCCCGGTCCAGACCTCTCGCAACAGCCGGCGCCAGCCAATGGGAGCGCTCGCAATTGGCCCGGGCACGTCCGGCTTTGTACCCAGCGCATTGCATGTAAATGTGGAGAAGCGCGTTACCCGGGCAACCGTCTGGCGATGGCGGACAGTCTCTGACAGCGTATATAAAGGGTTGCGGTGCCAATTGAGCGACGCACCACAGTCGGAACAATGTCTGCGAGAGTGGCTGTAAGAAACCTGAGGCTCGCCGGGCTCCGTGCCGCGGCGCCTCGTCTGCGACTCGCCGGGGCCGCTCGCCAGCTCCGTTTCAACTCGAACCAGGCCGGCGGCAAGCAGGCCCCGCCCCCTCCTCCACCGCCCAGCTCGGGCGGCAATGGCATGGTCATTGCGCTAGCAGCGGTCGCCGTGGCCGGCGGCGGCTACTGGTACTACCAGTCGGGCTCCAAGATCCACACTGCGCCCAACCTCAAGGCTGCCGTCAACAAGGGCCCCAACTCGGCCGCCGACGCAACCTACGACGACTATCAAAACGTCTACAACGACATCGCTCAGAAGCTGGAGGACGACGACGACTGGGACGACGGCTCCTACGGCCCCGTCCTGGTGCGTCTGGCGTGGCACTCGTCGGGCACATACTCTAAGAAGGACCAGACCGGCGGCTCCTTTGGTGGTACCATGAGATTTGCCCCGGAGGCAGGTCACGAGGCAAACGCGGGCCTGGAGCACGCGCGCAACTTTCTAGAGTCTATTCGTGAGAAGCACCCGTGGATCTCGTACGGCGACCTCTACACCCTGGGCGGCGTGTGCGCCATCCAAGAGATGCAAGGGCCCAAGATCGAGTGGCGTGCAGGCCGCAAGAACGAGGACATCAAGGCTTCCACTCCTGACGGACGCCTTCCGGACGGCTCCAAGGGTGCCAGCCACGTGCGCGATATCTTTTCGAGAATGGGCTTCAACGACCAAGAGACCGTGGCGCTGATTGGCGCCCACGCTCTCGGCCGCTGCCACCGTGACCGCTCGGGCTTCGAGGGCCCGTGGACCTTCTCTCCGACCGTCGTCACCAACGACTTCTTCACGCTGCTCCGCGACGAGAAGTGGGACTGGAAGAAGTGGGACGGCCCTAAGCAGTATGAGGATGAGAGCACCAAGTCTCTGATGATGTTGCCGACCGACATGTCTCTTATCCAGGACAAGCAGTTCAAGAAGTGGGTCAACGTGTATGCAGATGACAATGAGCGCTGGCAGAAGGACTTCGCATCCGCCTTCCAGCGCCTCATCGAGCTCGGCTGCAAGTTTGAACACGAGACTCCTTACTGGAAGTTCAAGACCCTGGAGGAGTTCAAGGAGGGCGATAAGAAGGGCGATAAGAAATAGCTTATTTAATAGCACATTCCGTAATGGATTGATTGACTTGATTCTGTCTCATCGAGCTGTCCACATCTTTCATTGAGGTACGATACAGTTGGTGTTACGGAAACACAAATTGGCAGATGGAGTCTGTTATTATGTACACTAAAGGAACTTCTCCGACTTCTTCTTGAAGGCCCGCGCGTCGCGAAGCCAGCGGCGGTAGTCCTTGAGCGAGCCGATTTTCTCGCCGTAGTAGTCCGTGACGGGGTTGGAGAAGGACTGGTAGCGCGCGTCGGGCCTGTTTTTGCGGATATGTGTGAGGAAGGTCGAGTTCTTTGCCACAAAAGACGGTAGCTGTTTCCGGTACGCGATACGGAAAATCAGCTCGCCCAGACTAGGGCCCGCCATGTAGCCAATGCCGCCGGCGAGGATTAGGCCTACCGCGTAGACAGGGAAGGGGTCGAACCCGAATATGGTCTGGGTCGGGTCAATTTCCTGATTGGCAATGACGCCCCAGCCGAGGCCAGCACCAATGAGACTTGTGAAGCCCGAGCACACCATGTTGATGCGTCTTCGCTGAATCCTCATCTTGAGAAACTCGTTCCATGTAACAGTTCCAGCGGCGTCTGAGCCTGTATTGGCCGCCTGGGTCGCGCCCTGGGCGCCAGCGCTGGCGAACCGCGAGCTAACCCGTGGACCAGCCCGCAGAGCAGCGTTTGCCGCGCGCAGAGAGCATGTGTACCCGCGCAACAGTGACATTTCCGAAGCCGTGATGTCTTTGCGGTGGTGCGAACTGGGTCGACTTTTGCGCTGCCTACGAAACTGGCAAGAACCCCAGCCCTGGAATTTGTGATGCGGCTCAGCGATGAAACCCCAACCCTATGCGGCTCTCCGCGTCCAGAACGATGCGGCTCAATCGCTCGTTTGGTGACGAACCCCAACCCTGAAAAATCTAATGCGGCTCAGATTTTCTTGTGCGCGCTAGATATCGTGACGAGCCAGAGCGGACACAATGGCACCAGGGATCAGGAAGAAAGCTGCAAAGGACCGTCCCAAGAGGGTCGACGGCAAGACAGCGTCCAGCGGGGCCTCAGGCCGGGATTTGAACCCGTTTTTGCACCAGCTCAAGGCGACGAAGCGGGAGAAGCGCGAGACAAAGCACACCAGTCTCATGGAGAAGCTGGCGGCAGCAGATGAGGGACGGATCTCCAAGTCTAGCCAGCGGCGACTGAAGCGCAAGGCCAAACGCAATCTCAAACCAGATCTAGGTGACCTGCTGAGTGCTCTGCCCGTGGAAGCTGTCGGTGGGGAGGGGAGCAGCCAGCTGACCGAAATCAAACGCTTTGTGGAGAACAAACGGCCGCCTCCGAACCCGCAGAAGAGCGCTAAACGAAATGAAAAGGTGCTCAAGGCTGAGATGGACCGGTTCAACCGAGTTCTTGCGCAGAAGGAGTATCGAGAAAGCCCTTTTGCGACGCTGCGCAAGCACATTGCAAAGAACATGGCGAAGCGACCAGAGTTTGAGGAGAAGGATCGCAAGCCCGGGCAAATGGAATTAGAGTAGAGGATACGGATCCGGCTCGCCGCACTCCACCATGCCCCGCCTCTGGAGGAGATTAAGGCGAAGACCCATGACGCAGGTCATGTGCAGGGAGCAGGTGGCCGATCACCGGGGCCGATTTGGGCCCTGCAAAAGTGACAAATCTGCCTCGCCTTCGCCCGGATTTCGAGACGGACACAACGCGATACACCATGGGCAAATATGTCAACTACCTGGCGTTCGGGAGCAACCTCAGCTCCGGCACCTTCATGAAACGCCGCAAGCTCCGTCCGCTTGCCGTCTACACCGTCAAGGTCTACTCCCACCGCCTGACCTTTGATCTCCCGGCCTTGCCGTACCTTGAGCCCGTCATGGGCAACATCATCCCCGCAGACCGCGAATGGCAGGCTGCAGCCCCGACCCCCAGTGCCCGCCGTCCCTCGATGGCCGACGCGGCCGGCCTCAGCCAGAATCAATTGTTCATGGAGGCGGAGCTGGCCCAGGAGGCCGAGTACCTCTTGGACAAGGTGTCCTCCCGCGACGGCGATCATTCTCAAGAGACCCAGAGCATTCCTAAACCGCCCCGGAACAACCTGCCCGGTCCCACGCCGCTGGAAGGCGTGGTCTACACGATCACGATGGAGGACTACAAGCGTCTACTGGTATCTGAGGGCGCTGGCGCATCGTACACGCCGGTCCCTATCGTTTGCGAGGTCATGGAGGACCAGTCGGAGCGCTACGTTCGGCCCGAGGATAGGGAGCGTGCCTGTAATGCCGAAAAACATGCCGATGGTGACTGGGAATTCGTGACGGCTATTGAAGCGGACGGTGCAGACGAAGAAGGGTCGAAAGATCCGGAAAAGCAGAGTCTGCTGCCAGAAGGCGCACTGGAGCACTCAACGTCGACTGTACAGGCCAGTCCGGGCCAGAAAGTGACTGCGTTTGGACTCATGGCTGAGAAGCGACGGCCGATTCCAACTTCAGATCCTTCGCTACGCTATCGGAATATCATCTTGGACGGTGCACGGGAGCACAACCTGAGCCCGGAGTACATCACGTATCTCGAGAATGTGACGACATATCGCACTACTACCCCCCGCCAGGCAGTGGGCCGCGCCCTCTTTATCGGTCTCTGGATTGTGCCGTTACTCGCCATGATGGCTATCGCACGGATATTCGCAATGCTCTCTAAGACAGGCACGGCGCCTGAGTGGGTGCGGGCACGCGTCGTGCTAGTGTTTGCCACCATGTGGTGGTCCCATGATCAGTTTTTTGCTAAATGGTACGGACCGGGCGACCACACTATCCGTCCACGTCGACGGGGCCGAACCGAGGGCCAGACGGAAGGAGATGCCCAAAGAGACGAGGAGAAGGCCGCAGACGAGGCTGCAGACATGGAGCGACGGGATAGCGAGGCTGCAGACATGGAGAGGGGATCTGCTGGCAGGACTGCGGACGAGGATGCGAAAGTCGCTGGCGAGACAAAGGAGGGGGAGAAGACGCCCGCATCAGCGGTCGCGCATGGTCAATAGTACGTGTATTCGTAAACAAGCGTTCATTTAGTTGTTGTGTTGGAGGATTGATGGCAGTTCTTCTGCCTTGATGGTGCCCTCAATGACCTTGTAGGTCGCTGTAAGAAGCGGGAACTTGTCCTCCAAGCCCTTCGAGGAGAGGAGCTCGTGAACTTCCTTTGCGGTTCCTATGCCCTGAGCGGACTGGCCGTTGAGGAGCTCCTTCTCTATTTGCAGGATAGGCTTGCCGGTGCGGGTCATTTCGCGGCCGACACGGACGTTGCGGCCTCCAGCACACGACGTGATGAGATCGGCCACGCCGGCCGACTCCTCAGTGAATGTCTCGACGCGGCACTCCGGGAAGAAAGTCTTGCCAAACAAGACCATCTCCATGAGGCCACGGCGCATGATGGCGGCCTTGGCGTTGTCGCCCCATCCCAGGCCCTCCACGAAGCCGGCAGCAAGGGCCACAACGTTCTTGAGTGCGCCACCAAGGTTGACACCAGCGACGTCCGAGATGATGCGCACATGGAAGTATGGCCGGTGGAAGAGGGCCTTGAGTGTGTCGTGGTCCAGGTCGCCCTCAAAGAAGTCGTCCGGCTTGTTGTAGGCGATGGTGGTCTCAGAGTACTTTTCCTCTGCGATCTCAGGGGCGAGGTTTGCGCCCGAGAGGGCACCGCAGTGGCAACCTAGATGCTGCTGGATGTAGTCGGACATGAGGAACACGCCCTCGGAGGTGACCTCGACGCCCTTGAGACACGAGATGGCGCGAACCTTTTTTGGGTCGATGTGGCCCTTGAGCTGTTTGACGACATTCTTGAGGAACTGGTGCGGGAGGTTGAACACGAGGAGGTTGGAGCCCTTGACGGCCTCGCGGATGTCGGGCACCGCGCGCAGGTTGGTGGGGAGCTTGATCTTGGGGAGGTACTTGACGTTCTCGTGCTCGGTGTTGATGATGTCGGTGAGCTTGCGGCCATTGACCTCCTCCTCGTAGACCCACATGCGGACCTCGCGGTCAAAGAGGTCTGGGTGCTCGTTGCAGTTCTCGGCGATGATCTTGGAGATGGTGGTGCCCCAATTGCCAGATCCAATGACCGACACCCGGAAGGGCGGCTGGCGCGTGGAGGCGGATGCAGCGGCGGAGGCCATGTTGCGATGCAGTCCGAGACGTGCTAGTCGTATCGCGGCCTGCGATGCCATGGTCTCGCTATTTAAACCACCGGTGATGCACCCCTTGTCCGTCTTCATTCCTGCCTTGGCTGTCGTTTTCCGTTGAGAATGCAATGCACGGTTCGATTGCTTGATGGCGGTCGCAGCTGGGCGCGGACCTGGGTGACGCTGATTACTCGTCCTGGCGAGCGGCCTGGGTGTCTCTCGCGAGCGGCTGGCTGCTTTGCCGGGGGTTGTTCTGGGCGTCCGTGTGCTCGCCTGGCAACCTGATGTCTCGTCCCCACTGCGCTGTCAGGTGGTGACCGGGATTACTATTAGGCCAGTGAGCTTCTCGCCAGACCTTTATACGGACGCTGGCTGGCTGTCTCGGCTTTACAAAATGCCGTTCGGGGTTTCGGCAAACCCCATCGCTCTGGTACGCCGTCCCTCGGCCATACAGAGTTTTTCCGGCCCGGCGACCCTCGGGTGCCGAACGATTACTATGCACCAGCCGGTAGCCAAGCCGCCCGGCAGTCCCCAAAAGAAAACCTCTACCAGCCGTAGCCGGGCCCCGGAGCCTCGCCGTGCTGTGCCCGCAGCCCTAGGGCCCCAGCCGACGCCGTCTCCTCCCCGTGCAGGCTCTGTCCCTCCCCGTCTCCCCAGGTACTCCCCGGACGACGGCGCAACAGCGTCTCAGCCGGCCCGCATACGCCTGCGTTTGTTGGGTGGCTGATCCGCGAACGTGACGCCGAGGCAGCGACGATGCCACGGTCCGCGATGCCCTCTCGCGTGCCCGCCACTGGCCTCGCTCAGTCAGCTGGCCGGTCCTAGGTCCTGTCAGCCAGTCCTAGGTCCGGCCCTGTGACCCTAACGGCCCGCATCGCCAGTGAAAATCTCATAAGCATTACGTACATAGCAGTATCGTTGTCTGGGCAAGATGGCATAGTTGGCTCACCGGACCAGGCTCGGCGAGCCCAGCCGCCGCAGTACCATTGCAGACGGTCTCGGCGAGCCTGGCCACCATACCATCACTGCCGAAGGGTCTCGGCGAGGCTGGCACGGAACAGCCCCAGCAGTTTGGGTGTTTCGGTGAGCACTGGCTTCTGCGGTGCGTTGGCGGCCTTCTCAAGCTTGTTGACCTCCTTCCTCCGCCGCCTAATCTCGCGCTCAAGAGGGCTCAGCTGCGCCTCCTCGTCCGAGTCCGTCTCAGTGTCGTCGTCCTCCTCCTCAGCCGCAATTGCCATGAGGTCGCTTTCGGCCATCCCAAACAGCTTTGCGTTGATCTCGCCCGACTCGGGCATGGCATTCTGCCAGTCAGCGTCTGACGGCGTGCGACTGCCGTCCGACAGCATCTGCTCCTCTTTCTTGCGCAGCCGCGCCTCAAACCACTCCTTCCGCGCGCGTGTCCAGTCTATGATCTCGTCCATCTCCCGCGCCACCAGCGCCGTATCGCACGCGCCTTGTGCCCGTGCCGCCTCAAACACACCGCCGACGAGGTCTATTTCACGGCCGTTGCCCTCGCGCAAGTAGTTGATGATGCCGCTGAGCCACCACATAAAGTTCTCAAACAGGCCGTCATCGTTCTGGTAGATCTGGTGAATAAACTGGAACAGCGACTCCTCGTGCCTCCGACACAGATCAATGAACGTCTCCACCAGGGACGACGCGTCTGACACCATAGAGCTCATCTCAGCTTGATCCACCACGCGGATCAGGTCGTCCATGAACCGCTCAAAGTCTGCGATTGCCTCGTGCACATTCGCGGCACGGAATACCTTCACCAAGGGCTCGTAGAACACCGTCATGAGCTCCTTTATGAGTGTCATCGTGGTGCGTTCATTCCACAGCTCCTGCATCGCGTCCTTATCTTTCTTCCGCAACAGCAGCCGAAGCAGCTGTTTGCACAGACTGTAGAACTCGACGCTGGCTGCGTTGGCTCTCTTCTCGCTGCTGAGCCGTGCGTGGCGTTCATCGTCCGACTCGTCGCGGGCGCTCTCCTCTTGCACAGCCTTCTCCCACATCTGGGCACACGACGCCACTCCCTTGACAACTTCCGAAGTTACCATCCCGGACACGGGCGTCGCGCCGCAATCGAGGATGCCCTGCTGGCCACACAAAAGCACCGCAACTATGATATCGGAGTCATTCTCCGCTGCCACACGCCGCACATGGGCACGGGTGGCTTCAGGAGCGGCAACAAATGCGCGCAGCGCCGCCGCAACTGTCCCGCCCGCGCCCGGCCCCGCGGCGCCGCCACTAGAGTCGGTGAGCTGGGTCTCTACTTCGGAAATGAGCCGCTCGTGTGTGCGGATGTCGTCGCTGAGCACAAGCCAGAAAATGCGCTGCAAAAGTGACTTGCGGCCGAATGGCTGTGACAAGAACAAATCCAGCACACCCTTCATTATCATGACTGGATTCGACCACCTCATGATGCTCTTGAGCATCATGTAGGGCATGAGTCCGTGAATCCGTCGAATTTGCGAGAAGAACTCGGGCGACGAGTCCTCCGCCACAAAGAGATGATACAGTGTCGCCGATAGCTCCACGCGGGCCCAGTCCAAGAATTTTTGGAACTTGGGTGACAGATCAGCCATGTGGGGTTTGTTCTTGAGCTCTCCGAACAACTCGATTAGCCCGTTACGCTTGATTAGGTCTTGCTTGAACTCCTTAAAGTGAATCTCTAGCTCGCGTGCCCGAGCATGAGCAATCTCATAGAATTTCAACTGGTCGTCGAGCCGAATCATATCCAATCGTTTCCGTGTTTCGATGTCGGCCCATTCTGCCGATGTAAGGCGAATTGTGTCCTTGAAGAGGAACTCCATCAGCGTGTTGCTCCTGGCCACTGCAGGGATACTCAGGAGGCCACGCACATAGGCCCGCAACGTCGTCCGTTGTTTCTCACGTGGTAGCCGCGCTCCGTTTGGCTCGGATACAGTGGTGGTGCTGCCCCACCATCCGCTCAGGAACCCGCCACCAGACGTCTTCCGGGCCTCGGAATCCGAGTGATCACCCGTCTCGGACGCAGGTGGACTTGAGCCACTACTTCCCGAACTGCCAAACTCCTTGCTGCCCTGAGCGCCAGGGACCTGCAGAGTGTCCGGGGACTCGGGTGGAGAGCCATCAGCCGGTTCGCCACTCGAACTCCAGAGACTTAACCGGCTGCCAGCGCTCGTAGCCGACTTGTTCTTGACGGGTAGCTTGGGCAGGGGCTTGCCGGGAAATTCTTTAGCGAGTTTTGTCTCCAAGGCTTTGAACTCATGGTACCTGCGCGCGACGTAGACTGCGGGCCCGCCATCGCGTGTCCTCTGCGAGCGGATCAAAAACTCGGCGTGCTCGTCGTAGAGAAATCCACGCCGAACTGCGACCATTCGAACTCCAGCCACGTTGACGTCGACGCCATTGATGGGCTTGCCCTCGGAGACGTTCGAGAGAAGCTTTTTCCGGTCAATTGGCTGCACCGAAGAGGCTGCGCGGCTGCTGACCGTTGCCTTCTCGACCTTTGCTGATGCCTCGGTCGGAGTTGTTGTCTTGAGCCCAGATGCCATGTACAGAACCAAGAGGTTCTTGAACTTGATGCCTAGCTTTTTGCGCTTCGTCGCCTCAGCACGGTCGTCGCTTGAGCTGATGTCCTTGGATGCCATGCTCTCCAGGAACGTTTGCACGATGTCACGCCAGAACCGCGTCGGATCTGCCCGCTCCACGAACGGGAAGGTCTGGATGTGCGACAAGAAGACGTGCCGCAGCACGGGGAACCGGTCGAACGCGGTGGTGCTCTGGTGCTCGGGGCCGGCGCTACGGGCCGACGCAAACGACGCCGGTGGACTGCCGCCATTGCTGAGGGTCGCGCTCGCCACAGAGCTGCCGCTGCTCTGGCTGTTCGATTCGGAGGCACTGCGGTCCGCGTCCGTGCCCCGGCGAAGCTTGCGGGCGATCTTTGACTTGATACGTTTGGCACGGGCCTTCTTCTTGCCGTCTGTGGCGGTAGTGGACTCCGGGTCGCGGGACGGCGATATGCTGCCGTGGGCCGGGCTGGTGGGGGCGCTGTCCTCCTCGGACGCGCCGGACGAGGGCGTGGCGAACCCGGGTGACGACGGGTCGGGGGTCTGGGTGGTGCTGCTGCTGGCAAAGGGCGGTCCGAACTGGCCAATGAGCTTGAAGTCGCCGAGCTCGGCGACCTCGTGGTCGATCTCTAGCCGGATGAGCTCGCGTTTGAGGTAATGCTCGCGGATGGGGGTGAGGTAGGCGTCCTGGACGCGGTGGCCGTCGCCTGGTGCCTGCGGCGTGGGCGACAGGGCCTGTGGCGGGGGCTGCACGGGGTGTTCGGCCTGTGCCGGGGTCGTCACCACTATTGGCGGGTTCGTCTGGCCGTCCATGGCGTTTGTAGGGCCGTCCATCGTGATCTCGCGGTCGGTTGCGCTCGCCCCCGTGAATTATTTCCGACACAGCCTGGGAACGGAATGACGGGAGAGGAGGAGACAGGCGGGCACACGGGGCGTTGCGACGGCGATACGGGCAGTTGCGGGCTGAGCGTGTTAGGACGGGCGGTGTCGGTACGGGGCGGACTGGCTAGGGCAACATTGCGCTCGGTTCATTTCCGAGCCCGCGACTGCAACGGCAAAATGCAGGGCATTCAGCGTAATGTGGGCGTCGGCATCGCGTAGCGGCCGAGCACGGCCTGTTGACAGGTTACATGAGGGCTTCATTTCTCCTATTGAGCACCTTGAGGAAGCAGTCGGTCGGGATGCGCCCGTCGGCGTCGCCGGGCGACAGGATGACGTCGTTGGCGGACCGGAAGAAGGGTATGCCGTGGGCGAGCGCCTTGGCCACGTCTATGTACACAAACACCGTGCACGCCTTGCGCATGCCGCTCACGACACCTGCCTCGCCGAACCGCCCGGGCGCCAGGTGGATGTGGTTCCGGCCCATCCGGCTCAGGCCGCCGGACGCGGCGATGCGCTCCCACGCCGCCATACTGGTGCCGTGTATAACGTCGGCCGGGAAGTCGGCGAGGTCGGTCAGCGGCGCGAGCTCGAGCGCGTCCACGGGCAGCGAGTGGCCCTGGTTGGCGCGGATGCGCCACTCGCCGTCGCGCTCCTCGAGCGCGAAGCGCTGCTTGTCGTTGCTGGCGACTACGGCCTGGATCTCGTCGAACGTGTGTCTGCCCTTGAACCGGGGGGCGTTGAGCAGGTCTGCGACGCGCACCCAGCCGTCGGCGCTCATGGGGATGCCCTCACGGGCCGCGCTGTGGCGGAGGACGCGTGAGAGCGCCTTGGACAGCCGGACCTCGGGCGTTTCCTCGCGTCGCCCTCGTGGTGGCATGGTGGTTGCCCTAGCCCTGGCCTGGTCCTGGTTTGGCAGCCCTAGCCCTGGGCCTGGGCCTAGTTTGGTTGCCCTAGCCCTGGTTGGAAGCCCTAGCCCTGGGCCCTAGCCCTGGTCCTAGTTTGGCAGCCCTAGCCCTGGACAAGATCTGGGCCTGAGCCCCCCCGGAACCCGCCCCAACCCTGCCTGCCTGATTTGGCAAGCACGCCCCGACACGCCCAGTCGGGCATCCGTAGCCACCACGCGCTCTGCTCGACCACCCTGCCCCAGTCTCAGCGCCCTGCCCCCACCCCGCGTCCTGCCTACACCCGGCGTTCTCCCCCCGAAACTGGCCCCCCCCACCCCCATCCGTCAAACCCTAACCCAACCAACCCTAACCCTGAAACAAACCCTAACCCTCCAGAGGCAACTGCTCTGAAAAAACGTATTCGACCAGCATCGCACACACGGCCCAGGCGAACGGCGGCAGTGCACATTGGCGAACAGCATAACGCGTCTGGCAGAGCGTAGAGTCACAGCGCCCTGCCACCCGGGTCGTCTTGCCACGCGCACAACACCCGACAAGCCCCGTCCCACGCTCCCCCGGGCGCCCTGCCCGCCTGAATCATCCTCCGGCGCGCTCCCACCGCCATGTCCGCGCCCATCGCCGGTGGAGCCGCCAGCGCTGTAGCCCGAGACCCAGGGGTTGTCGGTGCGGCCCCAGACGTCGTTGTACGACTCGAACGAGAGCAGGGTGTAG